>JXCR01146166.1:17621-40558 GCA_002079205.1 Phalaenopsis hybrid cultivar
AAACTGACCTCATATTTTTCACAGTTTAAATGAAAGAGCGCTCTACCTCAAATCTTGTATCTATCCCGAGGGATAAATACAAGACTTGAGAATGAGGCTCGATCAAATAAACTAAGAAATATATGACATCCATTTGGTCTGCGAAACCGTTTTATTTGCCGACAAGTTTCCCTATTTAATACAAAGAATTAAATGGTTTTTTTAGGTTGGGTTCGGAAAAACTTCCTATAAAGGCAAACCCCTATAGTTAATTACATCCTAAATGACCGAAGTCACATAAGAAAACTCTCGATAAAAATCAGGGAATACTATTTTCAAAGAAGTCAAAAGGATAGGACTTTTCAACGAAATCAGACGAAGAGGTGTGAAAGGGGAAATACTCGAATCTGGAACAATGTTGAGGAATCCAAATGAAAAGAAACTAGGGAAGGCCACAGATACAGAGGAGAACCTCAGTGACTTCCCAGTCTATTCTATGATTTGACTCCAGTTTTGAGAAGAAATTATTAAAGTATTTCATCCTACCAATTTTATTTAATTAAGACTTATATTTGCGTGATATGGCCACACAAATCGCCTGGAATATATGAGGGTTTACGTCATATCGGACGACAACCTCAGAACATAGAACGAGTTAAGGCTTAAATCGTGCAGCAGAGCTATAAGAATGCCTAAGGAAAAGTTGGAGGGCGCTAGGCAAACAACATCGAAGTCTTATGGATTGTTGTTTAATTTTTAGGAAATGGATGGTTTTGCTGCAGAAGACATGTTATGTTGTTGCAGATGACCGTACTGCTCAACGCGCTAGCTCCAAGCTCACCGACTTGACGAGTTTAAGTTTTCTAGGGTGTCTAGTTATAGTGTCAAATCAAACGGCCCTATGGTTGTAGTCCTCTAAACATCCTATATAAAAGAAGACATGCTTAAAGCTATAGGATATAAAATGTGCAGTACATGGCAAACAGTAGGATACATGTCAAACAGTAGTAGGCAAAAAACAGGAGCAGTATAGCACGCTATACAGGAAGAACATTAGTAGGTGAAAAACAGGAGTAATATGACATGCTATACAGTACAGTAGCAGGTGGAAAACATGAGTAATAAAGTACTGAAAAAATATAAAGCAAACCTGCACGCCCGTGAGATCCGATGTTCTTTAAGTATAGCAAGCCTAAATGCATCTCAAAAAGCAAAGTCCGGAAGAAAACGTCATCCAGGAAATCTGAGGAAAGCGGAAAACTCGAGAAAATCAACGAAAAAGACTCAAGTAAAAGAAAATCTTCAAAACTCCTGGGGAAATCCCGAAAGAAAGGAAAAGTAACACGAGTGCCCTATCTCAAAGCTTCGATAAAACAAAAAGAAGATTCAGATGAGGGGGACCGCAAGCACTCGTATGGGACTAGGCTCAGCTGTATATTTATTCTCGAAGATCCATGAAGGCTACTCGGTCACCCGAATGTATAGAACCCGCCACTCGTCTAGAAGGGTGTCTTGAACTTCACTCAGAAGGCTATTTCCAAGCCTAAACAGGTATTCGTCGGGTGGACAACCAGCTTTAAAGTATGTTTTATGTTTTTTAACATGCATACAAATTTTAAACATGCAAAGAGGAGTTATAAATTTTATTTCGTTGAAAAGTATGTTTTTACTTGAAAAATGGTTTATCAAAACCTATATATATCTTTTTTTAGAAATTTTTGTTGTCCACGAGTCGATTACATTGTCGGGCGTGGGACTGTCAATCATCTGAGGATGTTAAAGCCAACTCCCGCTAGACTTATGTCGGTGAAGGATACCATATCCTATTTTTCATCAAATGTCTGGATCTTGATGTTATAAGATAGGACATCTTTCTGCTCTATCTTCGGTGTGCCTTTATCATCAACATGGTACGCCCCAAAACGACTACTTGCGACCTTGCTTGATGGTTTCACGTATAGCAAAAGGCTAAGGTGGTACTTATGCATCGGACATAAGCATCGAAAACCAAATCAAGAAGCAATGAAAAGAAAAGAACAAAAATGGGGTGAGAGAGAGGAGGGACTGATTCACCTAAAATATCGAAAAGAACGAAAGATGAATCAACCCTCAAAGCTCGTGACAAAAAGATTCGAAAATGAAAACCCGAAAATCCCCGAATCAATCCGAAATGGGTATCACCTCCTCCAATTTTGCAAACGGATCAACCAAAAGGTATTCTTTCCAAACCACATTTCAAACCAGTCGAAACAAGTCCAAACCAATGCCACGATTACATACGTAGCCCCACAACACTTATGCATTTACATATTCAATCTCTAAACTTAAATAGTGCATTTACATCATCCAAATCTTTCACATTTGATAAAAAAAAAACCGCCATCAGAGCCTCATAACTGCAACTCAAAGGAAGCCCAAAGAAGGCCAACTAAAATCCCAACTCAATTAAAATAACCCACACAACCTCAAATTTTACATAGGGTCAACCTCGTCAAAGCTTCAAAAAATCTCTTGAATAAAATGTTCAAGTTCTTATTTCCAAAAAGTGAACTCGAAATTTCCAAATTCTCACACAAGTATCACATGTAAACCTTTTCCAAAGCTCAAGGCGGCACCTCCAATTTCCAATAATTTTATATGTTTCGTATCATGAAATTGAAAGAGAATAAATTTCCAAATAGTCTTATCACCTCCAAAACGACAGCTAAAAAAACTTTGCCAAAATATCGCCAAAAGATGCATTTAAAAGCCCTCAAAACTACAGTCATTTCAGCCCATAAAAACGACATTTCGAAAAGCTCAAAACTGAACACAATTCAGCCCACAAAACGCATTTTTTAAAAGCTCTAAACTAAAACCAATTCAGCCCCTAAAAAATGTTTTTTAAAATGTTCTAAATAGCTTGCCAAAATCAGACCATGCGCATAAGAATTGAGTGGTATGTGCGTAAAAGAAGGCATAAGTTATTAGATGCAAACATCATTGAAAGAATTAAATCCCATCAATTCAAATCTAACCTTCCTTTTGAATTGAAACTCATGTTTTGGGTCCAACAAACCAAAGCAAGAAAATAAATACCTCCAAAAATTTTAGAGTCTAGCTTCAACGAACTATGAAAATTTTTGAATAATATGCAAGTAAATGAAAATCATATTGTGTGTGAGCTAGCAAATTAGTATATGGAATCTTCGTATAAAATGTCGATTAACAATTACAACTTGCAATATGAATACATAAGTTCAAGCCTAAAGCTTCGGAATGTCACCCAAATCAACAATCATGCAAAGTGATGAAATGACATAAACCATCTCAAAAACTGTCAACTTAAATATAGCTGCAAACAGCACCAAAACATCCTCAAAATCAGCAAGTTTGTTAAACCAAAATACAGCATTTAACTCTTCCCAAGAAGATGGATACACATAGTTAAAGGAACGTTTAAAACCCTTTCAAAGCAGCCCCTGAATATCCTTCCAAAAAAAAAAAAAGTGATTCTAGAAAAGCAGAGAACCCATTATTCATATACCTATGTGATCCCTCCAACCCCGTTGATGTAAAAGAAGCTGAGCTTCCTACATAAATGAAAACGAGCGCCCATACAGGAATAACACAAAAGTGTAAGCAACATAAATACAAATCCCCAAATTATAATATGATTAGTCTATCCTTTATCCAAATTCCGATTCACACATATCTACCCTTTCTGTATCTTTTTTTTTTTTAGAAGTTATGGTTCCTAAAAAAAAAAAACAAGCCATGAATCATATACATGCAAACATCCAAAGATCTAGCATTAAATGCACGAGTTCATCCAGATTTTTTTGCAAGGGAGTTCATAGTTATGTAAAGAATAAGAAGAAGGATTCCCATGGTATGAAGCTCGCCATAACTAAACTGCCGAAGAAGGGGAAAATTATAAGGAGCTTACCTCAACTAATCACTAAATCAGAAACGAGAAAAGCAAGAAACCCCAAAACGACAGTTCCAGAAAGGAAGCAAGCTCCACCGAAATTTCAGCCCCAAAACTTCCACAAATCTTCTCCACATCATTTCCAAAATGTCTCAAGCATACAAGAGATGAACAGAATAAGGAAAATCGAACCAAAGATATTTAAAGAAAATTTTGGCAGCACCTCCACCCTCTCCAAAAATTTTCAACCAACCCCCGAACTCCTCCCCAAGTGGGGTTTATAAAGCCAGGGAAGAGGAGATGTGTTTCCCGTCACTTACCTGGGCGGTGAGCCGAGCCAAGAGAAGCGACAAAAGTCGCGGGGGGCAGGGGGGGAGATGACGACAGCGGCGTAGCTTTGTCGCAGAGGAGCAGCTCGCGTGGCACGACGTGGAAGATGACGACAAGAATCGCAGAGGCGTGGGAGGGGAAAGCCGGAGCGCGACTAGAGTAGGTGAAGACAGAGCGCGTGGTGACAGGGAACAACCTTTAGGCAGAGCGACAAGGGTACGAGGAGGGGACCTCGGGTCGATTTCTCGCGATGAAGAGGAGCTTCGGCTGAGGCGAATGGGGGAGGAAAAGGCAGACGGGCTAGGGCTCGCGTGCAAACGATTTGGGGATCGGGTGCGTGAGTTAGGGATTTAGGGCTTAAGGAAGAAAAGAAATAATTTGGTTTATATTAATTTAATATATATACACACACACACACACACACACACACACACNCTCCTGCGAGGGAAAAGTGGCTTCGACATTTGGGGATGTTTTGGTCTCCCGAATAAGGTTGTCTACGTATATAGAGAAATTTGGTTTACTTAATATTTAATGCAATGTTTAAAAAAATTATAAATATTAAATATTTAAAATAATTTGAACTTCTATTTAAGGAAATTTGTTATTTAATGAAATATTAAATCATCACTGTACATTCCCCTTTTGTTTTGCCTTTCTAGCATTTCTTTTAATCTTTTCTAGCTAGCAGTCACAAACGAGAACAGTCGAGCTCGAGTTAACCCCAACATGAACTTAAGTTTGATTAGTTATTTGAGTTCGGGCTCAAGTCAGCTCAAAACTGTGCTCATTTGTGATAAAGGAGAGGAAATTAATTATGATTTAGATGATTCTTATAATAAACTGATAAAAATTAAAATGAAGAAATCACTCTAGAGTAAAAAGTAAAACCAACAATTTAAATTTTTTTTAACAATTTTATACATGCACTGTTAAATTTTAATATAATTTTATTCTTTTTTTATATTAATATTTTTTAAACATGCCGACATACATGACAACGAGTCCAGTTAGGATTGGTCCAAGCATAGCTCATTAGCTCGCCGAGCTCGGCTCATGAGAATCATCCAATCGAGCATCACGAGTCAGCTTGACTCACTTACACCCTTAATATTCATCACGTCTTCTTTTTAATTTAGTCATTTCATCAATTCAATTTTCCTTTTGTTTACCTTGCATTAATTAAACATTATGATTGTACCAAAGAGAAAGAACTTCAAAGTTTAAATCAATGGCCCAATCAAAGTCATAAAAAATTGAAACTGAATTATAATATTTATGCCTAGTTTTTTGAACCAAAGCAAGTATATTATTGTAGCACGTGGGTTGACCAAATAAGAGCTAAGGAAATCCTTTGGTCGAAAAGTTAAGAAAAAGCTTTTTAAAAGAAGTATTTAACATAATAAATTTTCTCATCCTCAGAAACACCTAATATCCCATTTGTTGTTGCTAATAGCACTATGGAGTGTGGAGACATGTTTCAAAAACTAATACAAGTCAAATTGCCCATCTGAAGCATTTTTTTTGTCTTTTAGCCATCCAAAGGTAAATAAATGAGGCCCATGTATATTAATATCTAATCAAAGATATCAATAATATTTACTTCTTAAAAGTCAAATATACCTTTTAATGCTTAATTTATAACATCAAAATAATATAAGTATAATTATCTAGATATGAATATACATATGAATTGTGTTTTATACATGTAAATTTTGCTATATATTGAAGCAATATGTTAAGCTTTGCTACTACAAGATTAGCATTATTGACTTCCTCAAAAAAAATAATGCTAAGTGCTTGAACACGAATTTAGACATGTCCAGTTTGATCAGGTTGTCCGAGGGATAAGATTATTTAAATATAAACTCTAATGAATTTTTCTTGCATTTTAATTCTGGCAAATAACAAGAAAAATAGTAAGTGGTCTGGCAAAGCTCAAAAAAAGAATTTTTTTTTTTTTCTAGAGTTGAAAAGGAATGTGCCACTAATCAAGTGGGGATATACTGAAAAATACTTTCTTATGCGCGCACTTCGAAAGTTTCCAACCACCTTTACTTTATGAAACTCAACAATAAGGCTGTCAAAACGTCTCGTTGTTTGCGAACAGCTCGAGTTCGGAGAAGCTCGTGTTTGGCTCGTTAATTTCGTTCGATAAGTTAACGAGCCGGACATGAACTAAGATGTGTTCGTTCGTGTTCGGCTCGTTAATTTCGTTCGATAAGTTAACGAGCCGGACATGAACTAAGATGTGTTCGTTCGTGTTCGGCTCGTTTTGCCTCGAAATACTACTTATCAAGTTTATATATATATATATATATATATATTTATATATGAAGTTGTATTTTAAAAAAATCTAATTAATTATAATGCTACAAAGATTTATAATCAATTAAAATATTGATTAAAAAATAGAATAAAAATTATTAAATTAGATTCAAATNAAATGGGTGTCATCCCTAAGCAAAATCGACGTTACGAACGTGCCGGTGCAGTCCGTTTTGTCATGCGCTCGGACGACGTCATCGACAATCGGGTCAAAAAAGCGTCAAAATTCAAATTTCACAAAATTTCGACTCGCGATCGATCGTTTCAAAAGGTTTATTCGAGACTTCGACAGGTAACAGTGCAAGCGATGTGAATTGTGGCGATTGGACGTGTCGACTCTCCGAATTGCGAAGTTTGTGCGCGCGTGAGTGCAAATTATGCAGAAGGTCACCACCCTAAGGATTAAAATGTCCTATAAGAATTCGTTTTGGGTTTTCTCATGCCGGTTTCACCCTTCTAAGTGCTAGAAGTTGACACCACACACGCGAAACTACAAAAGAGTACATAAGTGGGTCGAATTTCTAAACCGAGGCGGGTCCCATTTCTAAGGTTCTAAGATAGTCAAAGGGAGATCCCTAAGACTAGATCCTAAATCCTAAGAGGAGGACTAGACCTCACCAAAAATGAGGTCAAGAAATGGACCCCCAATAGGTGTGCTGTGCCGAACGAGCACACCGCGCGTCTTGGTGTTGACCGAAAAGATCAATGAAACCAATACGAAAGTCTAGGCCATCATACCTAGAACAAAGTGTAGAAATGAGTGACAAAAACATATCCGCTAGGATTAGAAGACGGATTTCAAACTATCGAGTTTCAGGTGTAGATTTCAAATTCGTGTTAGAATTTGGTTTGTATTTGATTTAGTGCTGAAAAGGGAGTAGGGCGGAAACCTACGATCCCGAGGGAGTAGAACGGAGGTCTACGATCCCGGAGTATATTGGTGGGAGTAGGGCGGAGGCCTACGGTCCCGAGGGAGTAGAACACAGGTCTACATCCCGGAGTATATCGATGGGAGTAGGGCACAGGCCTACGGTTCCGAGGGAGTAGAACACAGATCTACGATCCCGGAGGGTATCGGTGGGAGTAGGGCACAGGCCTACGGTCCCGAGGGAGTAGAACACAGGTCTACGATCCCGAGGAGTATATATCGATGGGAGTAAAGCACAAGCCTACGATCCCGAAAGAGTAGAACACATGTCTACGATCCCGGAGTATATTGATGGGAGTAGGGCACAGACCTACGGTCCCGAGGGAGTAGAACACAGGTTTACGATCCCGGAGTATATCGGTGGGAGTAAGGCACAGGCCTACGGTCCCGAGGGAGTAGAACACAGGTCTACGATGCCGGAGTATATCGGTGGGAGTAGGGCAGAGGCCTACGGTCCCGAAAGAGGAAACGTGAGTAGTGATTGTGAGGATCGCGGACGATTTTGTGAAGGGAGAAAGATGCGGAACGTATGTGAAGAATGCAGAATGTGAATGAAACGTGCAGGATTCTATGAAGTGAGGATGTAAAACGTGAGGGAAACGTGAATGATTTCGTTACCATTTTTTTATCATTTCCATTGCATGGATTTTATTATCATGATATATATTTTTTCTAGTTTTGGAATTTTTTTACTTATATAATTTAATTTTCTTCATATCGTTCTTTATTCGTTATAGATTAGAACCACCGTGTGGTCATGCGGCTTCTCATCATACGCACAAAAAGGCCACTCAAAAACATGTTGAAATTCAAAACAAGCTTCATTGAATTTTCTTCCAAATCATGTAATACAACTGATCACATGCTGTTACTGCCCAAAGCAGCATGCTGAATACATTCATGTAAGAACCGTAATATCATATATCATATCACTTCTGTTCTGATGTCATACAAAAAGGAAGCAAATATTTGTCCATCTTTCAATGTCAGCTCGTGATCAAGCTAACCTTCTAAGCCACACTTCGGGATAAGAGTCCTTTCGTGTATACTTAGAGGTACAGTCATCTCATAACTAGTACGGGCGTAGTCCCTCCAATTCTAAATCTGGCTGAAACCCGTGTGGCACCTTGCTATCGTCCATCCTTCTCAAAGTAACAGAAACTCTGCGACGCGGCACTCCTGGGACGCAATGCTTCGCCAAGTCTACTCCGTTTTCTTTCAAGATCAAAACCGAACCCACTGACAGCGGAATCTCGACCGATCCTCTGAACTCTCCAGGTCCCACAATGTCAATTTCTCTTCCAAATAGAATGTTGCTCTTGCTCATGAAGGACACTGTACAGAAAGGCCTGACAAAGTCGTGGTGATCTATATGGGGCGGAATGCAATCTCCCTCCTCATAAATATTAATAATACAGTTATTCGGGATACAATCTGCAGGCAGTATGCTCCACCTTACCATTTTTTTTATCATCTTTTTTATCTCGGAAGGCAAAGGATCCACCTCGTCGTATCTCAAGATACCCGGGGAATTCCCTAACCTATCCCTCGTGAAGTTATAGCAGCAACCGCATTGAATTGTAATCCGTCCCTTGCCTCTCATACATTTCTGAGGTTCTGAGTACGTTTTCTTCATCAATAATCCAGCACGACCTCTGCCTCGCAGGTCAAACACTCAGTCCAGAATTCTTCTCTCATCCCTTTCAGAGAAAACACTTGTATGCAATT
The DNA here is from genome assembly GCA_002079205.1 of Phalaenopsis hybrid cultivar. Taxonomy (NCBI): domain Eukaryota; kingdom Viridiplantae; phylum Streptophyta; class Magnoliopsida; order Asparagales; family Orchidaceae; genus Phalaenopsis; species Phalaenopsis hybrid cultivar. The sequence continues at coordinate 26,825 of JXCR01146166.1, forward strand.
CCAGACCCTCCAAGATGTTGACAGACTTTCCTCGGATCTCCTCGTAGAATTTAAATTCCTGTTTTCTGACTCTGCTCATTCTTTCAAGCTCGATTGCAGGAATCCTTTGTACGTGTAGGGGCTGCTCCTCTATCCAGAACTGCGGCGTCTCAGCAAACCTTGGAAAGTACGGCTCGACTTCCGGATGTTCGACATTTCTCAGTATCATACTCGCAGCGGTGTATTTTTCGAACGTCCCGTAGCGCTCCAGGCGTAGAACATTACACTCGGGGCATTCTGTAAATGCCCCGGCTGCTGACGTCCGCCTCAGGATCTCTACATTACACATCGGACATCCCGGGCAAAGCTCGTCGGGGACCTCTGACTGTATAGACTCCACACCAAACCCTACCTCGCCTCTGGCGACCAGCGGACTAGTGGAAGTCTCTCTTAGGCTATGGTCGTAGACCCTCTCCTCAGAAATCGGGGTAAGTGTTGTGTCTGCCTCCCTTGTACGTCTTCTTTCCGGGAGAACGAAGGCTCTGTGTTTGCGGCGGTTGGCATTTCGACGTTGTGTCATTCTTAGTGGCGCTTCAGGAACTCTATCAACAAAAGCACCGACCAAGCCTCCCGTCGGTGTGATGATCATCGACTGCAACTGACTAGTCCCTTCTATCGGATACTGTATCTTTTCCACTTTCTACCTCTTCGGTGAGGAGTCTTCCCTGACACCAATTTTAAATAGTGAATGTAACCCCTCTGTCTCCCGACGGCTGACGATGTCCATTAGAGGACCCTCGTATTCATCGTTGACCTGACTGTAGTCCAAGTCAAAGTTCACCACGCCACCCTGAGCTGTCTTTTTTTTATTCAGTGCGAGATTTAAGCCGTCTTTAAAAGAGAAGATCAGCTTCAGACCTGACATTTTCCTGCAAAAAGACAGTAAAACATCAGCGCACTGAAATCTAAAACGAACAAGAATAAGAGAGCATCATTAAGTAAATTTTAGAATTATAAAAGTGCAAACATTTTTTTTTTTAACTTAAATTGGTGAAATTTAGAACGAAAGTGAGGAACTTATAAGTGCAAATTCAAATTTCCATTTTGTTTAATAGAAATTTAGAACGAAAGTGAGGTAGAAACAACACTTATCCCGATTCCTGAGGAGAGGGTCTACGACCATAGCCTAAGAGAGACTTCCACTAGTCCGCCGGTCGCCGGAGGCGAGGTAGGGTTTGGTGTGGAGTCTACACAGTCAGAGGTCCCCGACGAGCTTTGTCCGGGATGTCTGATGTGTAATGTAGAGATCCCTAAGCGGACGTCAGCAGCCGGGGCATTTACAGAATGCCCCGAGTGTAAAGTTCTACGCCTGGAGCGCTACGAGACAATCGAAGAATACACCGCTGCGAGTATGATATTGAGAAATGTCGAACATCCGGAAGTCGAGCCGTACGTCCCAAGTTTTGTTGAGACGCTGCAGTTCTGGATAGGGGAGCAGCCCCGACACGTACAAAGGATTCCTGCAATCGAGCTTGAAAGAATGAGCAGAGTCAGAAAACATGAATTTGAATTCTACGAGGAGATCCGAGGAAAGTCTGTCAACATCTTGGAGGGTCTGAAATTGCATACAAGAGTTTTCTCTGAAAAGGATGAGAGAAGAATTCTGGACTGTGTGTTTGACCTGCGAGACAGAGGTCGTGCTGGATTATTGATGAAGAAAACGTACTCAGAACCTCAGAAATGGATGAGAGGCAAGGGACGAATTACAATTCAAGGTGGTTGCTGCTATAACTTCACGAGGGATAGGCTAGGGAATCCCCCGGGTATCTTGAGATACGACGAGGTGGATCCTTTGCCTTCCGAGATAAAAAAGATGATCAAAAGAATGGTAAGGTGGAGCATACTGCCTGCAGATTGTATCCCGAATAGTTGTATTATTAATATCTATGAGAAAAGAGACTGCATTCCGCCCCACATAGATCACCACGACTTTGTTAGGTCTTTCTGTACAGTGTCCTTCATGAGCAAGAGCAACATTCTATTTGGAAGAGAAATTGACATTGTGGGACCTGGAGAGTTCAGAGGATCGGTCGAGATTCCGCTGTCAGTGGGTTCAGTTTTGATCTTAAAAGGAAACGGAGCAGACTTGGCGAAGCATTGCATCCCAGGAGTGCCGCGTCGCAGAGTTTCTGTTACTTTGAGAAGGATGGACGATAGCAAGGTGCCACACGGGTTTCGGCCAGATTTAGAATTGGAGGGACTACGCCCGTACTAGTTGTGAGATGGTTGTACCTCTAAGTATACGCGAAATGACTCTTACCCCGAAGCGTGGCTTAGAAGGTTAGCTTGATCACGAGCTGACATCGAAAGATGGACAGATATTTGCTTCCTTTTTGTACGACATCAGAACAGAAGTGATATGATATGTGATACTACGGTTCTTACATGAATGTACTCAGCATGCTGTTTTGGGCAGTTCCAGCATGTGATCAGTTGTATTACATGATTTGGAAGAAGATTCAATGAAGCTTGTTTTGAATTTCAACATATTTTTGAGTGGCCTTTTTGTGCGTATAATGAGAAGTCGCATGACCACACGGTGGTTTTAATCTATAACGAATAAAGAACGATATGAAGAAAATTTAATTATATAAGTAAAAAAATCTCAAAACTAAAAAAATATATATATCATGATAATAAAATCCATGCAATGAAAATGATAAAAAAATGGTAACAAAATCATTCACGTTTTCCTCACTTCATAGAATCCTGCACGTTTCATTCACATTCTGCATTCTTCACATACGTTCCGCATCTTTCTCACTTCACCAAACTGTCCGCGATCCTCACAATCACTACTCACGTTTCCTCTTTCGGGACCGTAGGCCTCCGCCCTACTCCCACCGATATACTCCAGGATCGTAGACATGTGTTCTACTCCCTCGGGACCGTAGGTCTGTGCCCTACTCCCATCGATATACTCCAGGATCGTAGACCTGTTTTCTACTCCCTCGGGACCGTAGGCCTGTGCCCTACTCCCACCAATATACTCTGGGATCGTAGACCTGTGTTCTACTCCCTCGGGAACGTAGGCCTGTGCCCTACTCCCACCGGTACCCTCCGGGATCGTAGACCTGTGTTCTACTTCCTCGGGACCGTAGGCCTGTGACATACTCCCACCGAAATACTCCGGGATCGTAAACCTGTGTTCTACTCTCTCGGGACCGTAGGCCCGTGCCCTACTCCCACCGATATACTTCGGGATCGTAGACCTGTGTTCTACTCCCTCGGGACCGTAGGCCTCCGCCCTACTCCCACCAATATACTCCGGGATCGTAGACCTCCGTTCTACTCCCTCGGGACCGTAGGCCTCCGCTCTACTCCCTTTTCAGCACTAAATCAAACACAAACCAAATTCTAACACGAATTCGAAATTTACACCTGAAACTCGATAGTCTGAAATTCGTCTTCTAATCCCCAACGGATATGTTTTTATCACTCATTTCTACGCTTTGTTCTAGGTATCATGGTCTAGACTTTCGTATTGATTTTGTTGATCTTTTCGGTCAACACCAATACGCGCGGTGTGCTCGTCCGGCACACCCCACCTATTGGGGGTCCATTTCTTGACCTCATTTTTGGTGAGGTCTAGTCCTCCTCTTAGGGTTTAGGATCTAGCCTTAGGGATCTCCCTTTGACTATCTTAGAACCTTAGAAATGAGACCCGCCTCATTTTAGTAATTTAACCCACTTCTGTACTCTTTTGTGGTTTCGCGTGTGTGGTGTCAACTTCTAGCACTTAGAAGGGTGAAACTGGCATGAGAAAACCCAAAAAGAATTCTTATAGGACCTTTTAAGCCTTATGGTGGTCTTTTGCACAATTCGCACTCCCGCGCGCACAAATTTTGCAATTCGGAGAGTCGACACGTCCGATCGTCACAATTCACATCGCTTGCACTATTACCTATCGAAGGCTCGAATAAACCTTTTAAAAACATCAATCGCGGGTCGAAATTTTGTGAAATTTGAATTTTGACGCGTTTTTGACCCGATTGTCGACGACGTAGTCCGAACGACCCCAGATGACAAAACGGACTGCACCGGCACGTCCGGAAAGTCGATTTTGCCTGTAGAGGACATCCATTTTATTACGTCGCCGCGCGTGAATAAATCACATATGATTTAATATATATGTATATATATATATATATATATATATATTAAATTTATATAAACCAAATTATTTCTTTTCCTCTTTAAGCCCTANACTTTTTTAGCTCAAAATATAAACGAGTCGAAGACAAGCTGAGCATGACTCGCTCGTGTTCGGCTCGTTTACACCTCTACTCAACAATTGCTTGTTTATTTTATCAAAGATTTAAATACATATCACATAATTCAATTCTTATGTATTTAAATGTATGTCTAAAATCTAATCTAATATTATCTTATGCACGCGCTCGGGTTTGTTGGATTCATCACATTATTTTGCCAGATTTGATTATAAATTTACAAGATTTAATATTTATTTAGTTTTCTAATCATTTTTTTTCAAAATTATGTACTATGATTTAAATATTTAATTTAGGCTTTTTTGGATTTAATAATCATTTAGTTCTCAAATTCTAAGTAATTTTAGGGGTCATTTTGAAGATTCTTTTTCACCAAAGGAATTTAATGCAATAAATATTCACATTCTAACCAATCCTTAGTTGATATTGTTGTGATGCCCAATTTAATTTTAAATTTGTTCAAATTGAAATTTAGATGATGTTTAATTTAGTGTACAGGCGAAGTGCATTGTAACAATGGGTATAGACTGACGTGACACAATTTTGTCTGCATATATATTTTATTTGCAAAAAAAATTATCAAAACAAATTAAGCCGTATTACCCAACTAACGTTTGCAAATGAACAACGCAAAATCCTTCCCTTCAAACTTGGGCTAAAAATTTTAAACATTAAAATATGGTGTGTGGATTGATCGATGTGTCTCGGACAAAAAGTCTTATATCGACTAGGTGTAGGGTCAAAGTGTAGTATTTAAGTCCCGGGCTGTTCATCTCTCTTAAGAGCTTTTTTGGGAGGCGACAAATGGTATCAAAGCAGATTACAACCTGTCAGGTTTATAGACTCTCCATGGTCCAATGGGACTCTCGGAGGAGCCGATCCGTGATGAGGGGTGATTGCGTGGATGAGATGTCTCAGACAAAAAGTCCCAAATCGGCTAGTTATAGGGCCAAAGAGTAGTATTTAAGTCTTGGGTCGTCCATCTCTCTTAAGAGCTTTTTTGAGAGGTGAAAGATGTATATATAACGAACAAAAATCAGGGCGAAAAAAAGCCAAATGACAAACAGAAATAAGGCCAAAATCAGCATAATTTTTTAGGTTGAATAAAATTATTAAATTTCTAAATTTTTGAAGTATTGGATAAAGAAATAAATTGAGCTGGGGAAATTTACTAAAATATTTAAGCCACATAAGAAAAATATATATCAAATTTTATTATTTTTATAAAAAAATGTCAAATTCTATTGGGGGCAATTACTGCTATGAATACAACCTGATTCCAATCCTGACTAGTATACAATTAATCACAGGAAAATTTTTTTTGTTAGTCTACAATTTTTTATTTAATTTTAAAATTAATATAACATATTAAAAATAAAATAAAAAAATTATATTAAAATTATTTTATAATAAAGTTAATAGCTCTATGATTATTAAAATTAATAACATTTTTGACAAATTGTTGGTTCGAAGATCGGCGACATTCATATGCATGGTTGTCAACTGAAGTTGCTGGATCCATTAACTTTTTACATTTATTCCATCAGGGATTGGTTAAGTTGTTTGCCGAAAATTAAATTAAATTTTGATGTAACAAAAACTATAAACCAACCAAAAGTCATTAATTTTTGACCGTTTGTATATATTTGTAATCTTTTCAAGTAAAAGAAAGAAATGTGGGAGAGTAATTCTGGTAATTTAGATAAGACAATGGTCATCCATAGTTCTTAAGAGAGGTCTTGCATTCTTATTCTTATGTGTTTATTTAACTAAATATAATTTTATTTGACATTTATAACTCCGAAAAGTTTCATATCACATTAAAGTTATCCTAATTTTAACTTTTAATTAGTGAAATATTTGTCCTAAATAGTGAAATGACAAATGTAAAATTGAACTTTAGATGTTAGATATATAAATACATAAGAATTATGTGGTATTGTACAATAAAAAGGTGTTTGGTGGAATCAAACCGTCTCAAGTTGGGCATTTGCTGGCAGATCTGTCCCATTCAAATAGAACAAATACTTGGGGCAAGAAGAGTCTAGCCATATGATTCAAACTAGAGATTGCCGATCGATTAACCAGGGAGTCACCCTACCGATTGACCAGAGGGTCGCTGATTCCGATATTTTTTGTATGTAAGGATTTATGAAGTTGATACAACAACTTGAAGATTTTAATCCCTGGTAATCGCACCAAAACTTGATCCCAAGCAAAGTAAGATTTCAATTATATTTGTAGGGATTCTACACAAGTATACGTATCGTTATCAAGTAATATAGGGTTTTTTGATTAAGCCCCGAATATCGATCCCACTGAGATCGAGGTTAATCACGGTGACTTTCAAGAGAAGTTCTAGTCTAGAATAACACATTCTAGCTTGTAAGGTCGATAACAAGTTTGATTTTGATTATATCCTACAATTATCACTATAATACTACTTATACTTCTAAACTAAAATACTTAGTGAAAATCAGAAAGTGAGGTTTAATATATTAAAACTACCCTTCCTCATACAATGAAATTAGTGACATGTATAAAAGTAAAACAAGTAGTGAGAGAGATTGTGACAAATAGGAGCAATTATATTCTTTACCCTTAGCAGAGATGCTATAAACAACATTAGTTAATCTAAATTTTGAAAAGTTTTGAAGACGGGTTAGGCAGGAAAGATACTAGCTCTCACTCTAAAGTTCCCTCTTATCCCTCCACTTGCCAGCTAACATCTCACATCAAAACCTAAAACAATAGACCAAATTAGGGGGCTTTATCCTGTTACTCTAAAGTCCTCTAATTCTACACTCATTAAAGAATATTTCTCTATTTATTTGCACTCAACCATATGGACTACATTCTCATCCATACAATCTCATATGATTCTACCACAGTTGATTGAGACAACACTATCCCAGATCTTACATGTTCCCACAACAGATTTTAACATGCAAGTTGATCAAGTTTACATGTAAATGAAGAACAAAGTAAAATCATCACAATATATTCTCCCTCTACTCAATTTTATATCCTACACATGCATACTAATTCATTACAAAAGAGAAGAGTACAGAAAACTACTCATTACACATGAAGAAACAACAAGAACTTTTTATTGAACAAGACTTTGAAACCACACAAATAAAGTACTAGATTCAAATCAAAATACAATGAAAATACTTATCTTCAATGGAAATTAAACTCTCCTTGTATAGCAAAAACAATCTTCTTACAAACCTCTCCACAAACAAAGTGAAAAGAAAAGAAGAAATTCACTGTCTCTTTCTCTCTCACCTTTTCGCACCACTTGGGGCTCACGCCCAAACATTCTTCTTCTCCAAGCCTTCTTCTCCTCTTATAATTAATTAAAGAGTCCAAAAGTCATTTTAAAAACATTTGCAAGCCTTTTTTTATAATTTCCCAAGAGATGCTTAAGTGTCTCTTCAAAACTGTCCATATTCATTGAATCTTCCAAATGGTGCCTGAAGTGCCTCTTCAAAACTCCTTCTAATCGCCCCAAATTCTGCTAAAAAGTCTCATTTCTCATTTTCAATGAATTCCCCAAGAGATGCACGAAGCAACGCTTCAAAAATCATCCAAATCTGATGTATATTCTAGAAGATATGTTGAAAATTATCTTTGGCACCTTAGCGCCTCTGTCTGGTGGAGCCTAAGTGCCATATTTGGGCGCTTAAGCACCAGGCACAGGCACATAAGTGCCTGGTTTTGGTCCCCATGGCTCCGGTGTGCTCCGGTTCGACCCGATTTGCTCCAATTTGCTTCGTTTTGGTTCATTTTTGTTTCTTTTGCTCCAATCACTCCAAATTCCTCAATTTGATGTATCTTCAACCAAAAACACAAAACATACCTTTCAATTGTAATTTCACTATAAAATTAAGCATGAAAAATATTACATTTTTAGGCGTATCAGTCACCCAACTGAGGCCCTAATCAGTTTAGAGACCAACCTGCTCGACGACCGATTGACCACGGGGTCACCGAACCGAGGCATTAACCAATCATAGGGCACTAGATGCAAAGAATTAACGAGAACACACTAAAAGGCGGATCGAATCATCTGAGACAGACTAGTGAAAGCTAGCCGATAAAAAATTTTAAGGGCATAACCAAAATTGTACAAATTATTTAATACTTTTATATAAATTCGTGAATAGTAAATATAAAGGGGGCCCTAATAGAGATGATTAGCTTGTATTCCAAAATATCACTTCTTGCTACATTTTAATTCTTGGGTGTGATTCATAGATAAATTTTGGCTCAATTATCTAAAAGGTGTGATGAGTTTGAAATCATACCAAAAATAAAATGAAGGATAACTAAAAGAGAGGAACCCAACATAGAAAAATTGCTAATAACATGGACTACATCCATGATTATGTAACTAAAAAAATCGACAAACTCAAAGAACAAATTTTGGAGGTGATTAGAAATGCACTCACCCCACAGAGGGCGCAACCCAGTGACTGGCAACATCCCATATTCCATGAAAAAGGGCTGCTCTGAATGCTATAAGAATCCCACCTTTCCTACAAGGGGAGAAAGATACTCATTATCCCGACAACGTGAATTCTACATCACTTGACCATTATAAGTACAAACACACCGAAGCACCTCACCTAGCACAACTGAAGAACACTTTCTCAAATAAATCTATGAAGGCAAACCTCTCGAGCACTTTAATATCCCATCCCTAGAGTCTTGCCATGTATAGTCAGACCTGGCCGACCACATTGATTCTTTAAAATCATCTGTATGCTTAGGTTAGCAAAGTGTTGAAGTGTCATTTGTTATTCACCACACCAAGGGAATCAACCCTTAGATGGTTTAATAGACTTCCATTGTGGGGAGTCATTCTCGTTCGCTGACTTTAAAATTCTATTGAGGGTGAGTCATTAGCTGACTTTAAAAGGATTTTGTGCATATATATAGAGCACAAAAGTGCCAAAATTACTTCGAAGTCATCCTTCAGCCGTACAAAGGGCAAAGCGAATCCCTACATACCCTCATAACTCGTTTCCATGGAGAAAGTAAGAGTTTGATATTTAGAGTCTATCTTCGCTCATGTCGCCATTGCCAAAGGACTTAAAGAAGGCTTGTTTCGTTATCTATTGTTCTAGTAACACCTCATGACAATGGCTAGTTGCTAGCGTTTGCCAACAAATAGCTATAGACGGAAGAATATAAATCCCTTTTCCCGTCAGGATTGAGTTGCCAGGACAGTACCCCGCAAACAAGAGTTCCCTTAGAGAAGCTTGAGGAACCAATTGCAACCCTCAATTGCCTTCCAATGCTCGCCTCAAAGAGTTACAATTACCTTATGAGAATTGATTGATAGGTAAAAAGGAATATTCCAAATTGAGCTCAGTATTTTGTGAGAGGATTGAAGCACCATGATGGAGAAAACTGACAGCTCTAGCCATGAACTACCCAGGTTGGCACACTTAAAGGTCTCGATGGTAGGAGTGGTAGAGGCCATCTAGAATAAGGGTTTTTTAAAAATCTACTGCTAACAAAATTAGATGGTAACATTAGAGATCCTATGAGATATTGTGCATACCACAAGGAATATCAACCCCTCCACAACCAGATTAGAGTGAAAAAGGAAAGGACCTATGATTTGATGACGACATGTCAAGGGGCAGCCTCAAGACAAAAGAAAGATTTGAAAAAGAATTGATAAATTTGGACTGACTAGGTGAAGTCAAAAGATAGATTACATATACTGGATTTGACTAACAAGAGTGGTTAGAAACCTTAAGCTAATGATAGAGTTAGGTTGGAAAAGATTTCTAGATAAGGAATGAAGCCTTGAAATCTATAAGGATTCTATAAGCGAACTAACCTAGATTTTAAGAATAACGTCCCTAATTAAGATGCCATCACTTTTTGTCATTCCAGGAACATTGGTATCCATTAATTATGACCAGTATGATAACCAAGAACCACCTTAAATGCCAAAGCATGGGGGATTTGTAGTTCCAAAGAAGTCTAAAATACCTTTGTCATGGTGCAACGCATGGGTTGCTAATGAAGTGAACCAGTCAGGTTGGGTTGACTACACTTACAACTTAATAGATTTGGGGTCCCAATAATTTGGGATAATAGACCTTTGGAACCTTGACTAGGCTATGTCTACCTGTCTAGTTTTTTTCCTCACTTACTTGATAATCTACCCCTTTAAGCATAATTGTTTTCTATTCTTAACAGATATGTACCATAAGCTCTCTCAGCTTTGTGGCATCTACCCGTCAAGTTAGAATGATTCACCCACAGACTGGTCGCTTAGTTTTGCCTTGATGAATGCAGGGTTTCCACTTCCGCAAGCGTTGAAATTCTCCTGACTGCTTATGTTCCAAAATATTATTTTATAGCAAACGCGATACCTTCTATAGTCCATCTTTCTGGGTTTTCTCTATGATGTTAGGATACGTCGTCATGCAAGGCCTCTTAAACTCATAATTAAATAAGTTTGATTTTGTATGTTGGTTTGGTTATGATGGACTTTCTGTAGGACCTTTTTCATATATATTCTTGGGTCGTTTATGAGATGATTTATTTTGGACTGCTCTTTTCCGATTTATGTTACGAGGGATTTTCGATGTAAATATCTTTGTCGCTACACATTTTATTTCTTTCTATTTTTTGCCATTTTCTAGTCTTACATTTCTTAATATGTTTTTATTAAGCGAGGGTGACATAGAAAATGAGATCCAAACGGAGGTGGATGTTAAGAAGGCCATACTACTGGTAAGAACAAAAAGGGCCACAAACACGTAGGGCAAGATGAATCGAGCGGATAAATTCAGATAGAAGACAACAGACTGACCAGCTGCAGACTAAGCCACTAGATGACTAATCGACTAGGGGATCACATGACTCAAAGATTTATCAAAAACACATTAAGATGTGAATAGTGTCCGGTGAAGAACGGCCAACAACCAAAATATTAAGGTCATAACCGATATTTTACAAATGATTATAGTTTTCCATGAATAGTAAATATAAGGGGGAGTCCCTGAGGAAGGATTGACTTGTATTATAAAATATCTCTCATTCCCACGATTCATGGACAAATCTAAGTTGTAACGGCTATGTATGTAATTCTTCAAAAATTTAAATTTTAAGCTACCAAACTTTTAACACATAAATTTTAATCTTTTAATTATCATGTTTTCTAATATTCTATCCGACCTGCATGTTCTTTACTTCATTCCATTCAAGGTTCATGGCACCCAAATCAAAATTTTAAAATTCCATCGCGAAGGAAAACGAACCCCGTGATTCGTTTTTGTGAATTTTGTAAAAGAATAAGTTATATTCGGAACTCTGATCAGAATTTAGCCGAAATTAATACGTAATTGCAAAACTTGGTTTATGTTTCGTCAATTAATGGTATTTTTGTATTATTATAAAAATTAAATTCATAATAATTTTTCAAAATTTTATCAACCAAGTTATCTAAAGCAGAGATTTTAAAATCATTTCATTTATCTTTTATTCACTTTTGATGCGTGCTAGAAAATTCGCGGCGGTAGAGTTATGAATTATTGTCTTAGCATTGCATGAGAATTCAACACACAGATAAAAAAAGAGAAGTAAGCTGAAGGTGACACCTCAACTCTTTACGTGGAAAATCCTTGAAATGAGGAAAAACCACGGGGCCTAGCCAAATTGAAATAATCCACTACGAATGACGGGTACACAGTTCAAATCTTCTCCTAAATTAGGGAAGATGAAATTATAAAGTCGTACAACTATAATCTAACTGCAAATCTTAGTTCAACAGGTTACAATGATCATTGTTGATTGTTGTGAATGTAGTAGTCCATCGTGAGTGTTGTAGATTGTTTCTTCAAAAGCATTGATTGGTTGGAGAAACTGTAGTGAGCAGTTGAGGGAACTGTAAATCACATTGGCAGTAGTTGGTTACGTAGACTGTAGTGGCGAGTAGTGGTGATCTCCATAGACCGTGGGGACCAGAGTCGGGAGGTGCATGAGCTATAAACCAAGTAGCTCGTAGGCACGAGTATGAATGACGTCCGTATGTCCGGTGGGCCGGAGTTGGGAGTTGTACGAGTTTTGAACCACGTAGACTGCAGGGGCGAGTATGAATAAAGTTCGTAGGTGGCAGGGGCCGGAGTTGGGAGCTTCACGAACTGATGACCACGTAGGTCGTTGTTGGCACATGGACCATAGTGATGAGCTTTTATCCCACAGACGAGAAAATGTTACAAGATTTTTCAAGTTATAACGTCGACTAACGACATTCTATTGGTGGTGGTCGACGACGGTCGGTAGTGGATGGCAAAGGTCGGCAGTGTCGAAGGCGGTCGGCGGTGGTCGACAGTGGTCGGCGGCGATCGACGGCGGTCAATGGTGGTCGATAGCGGTCGGCGGTGATGCTGAGCTGCAACTCCTACTCAAGAACTCATGCTATCTCTCTAGGCTTCAGCTCCCCGTTCATGAGAAGGGTATGGGTCTATTTATAGTAATATGCTTGTCATTAATCCAGGAATATGAACCATTTGATCGGATGGTCCAGAGAGCTTCCTCCAATCAGACAGTATTTAATGAACATTTAAGTATGTTAATTATGTCAGAATTACACAATCTTGGGCTCGTTGGATTGGTCTTGTCGAGACGTTCGATTCGACTATAAATTTGTCAGCTTCGACATTCGTTTGACTTTTCAAATATGTCCAGAGATCTTCTAAGAGTGATATAATGACTTGATCTGGGCTTGGTTTGGCTCGGATTGGACTAGTTTTTAGATGATTAGGTCTGTCTCATTGAGCCAGTCAGTTTGACTATATATTTGCTGAAATCAGAGCTCTGGATGAATTTTTCTCAATATTTGAATGTTTATTGCTCAAAATAATGCGTCGAGGTCATGTCATGCCTTGAAATTTGTGTCAAATGATGAAAATTTGTTGGTGGCGTATCGGTTGGCCCCCAATTTTCGGGCGAGTCCAATTTCTTCGTCCGAAAATATTGAGATCCGAAGCATTTTTCTTTTAATCTTTATATTGTATATATATATATATATATATATGCCAAGATTTGAATGTTTATTGCTCAAATTATTGTCTCGAGGTTCGTGCCATGCTTTGAAATTTGTGTTGAATGATGAAAATTTGTTGGTGGCGTATCGGTTATCCCCCAATTTTCGGGCGAGTTCAATTTCTTCGTCCAAAAATATTGAGATCCGAAGCATTTTTCTTTTAATCTTTATATTGTAACTATATATATATATATATATGCCAAGATTTGAATGTTTATTGCTCAAATTATTGTCTCGAGGTTCGTGCCATGCTTTGAAATTTGTGTTGAATGATGAAAATTTGTTGGTGGCGTATCGGTTATCCCCCAATTTTCGGGCGAGTTCAATTTCTTCGTCCAAAAATATTGAGATCCGAAGCATTTTTCTTTTAATCTTTATATTGTA
>JXCR01146166.1:43045-53551 GCA_002079205.1 Phalaenopsis hybrid cultivar
ATTTTCTATTGGATTCACTTAGTCCAAATGAATTTACTAAACTCAACTTAATGAGTTCCATAATTTCATTTAGACTGTGGGAAGTCTCGTTAGCAACCGTAGGTTATCTCCTCTGAGGGATTCCCGATCATCCGATAGAGACGTCTTAATTTAGTTGCAATTGTAGTTTTGTGTGATGTTTAAATTTTGAGTTATTTTATATTTTGAATGTTGTGGGAGTGGATTTTATCTTGATAGATTTTAATTTTTGTTTTGGTTTTGGTTTTGGTTTTGTGGCTATCATGATAGTTTTAGTTTCACGCAGGGTGACATTTGCCTCTAAGGCTCTGTCACTTTATAATTTGTCAAATTCAATTCAAATGAGTTTGAAATTTTTATCTATTTATCTATTTACATATCTCATTCATGGGTCAATTAAGACATCAGAGGAGAAAATGTGATTTTTCAAAATTTATTTTAATTTATATAATTATTTTCATGCAAAAATAGGATTTTTCAAAGAAAATTCCTAACTTGACCAAGGTAAACCCTAATCCCATGCAATTATTACTGGAGGTAACATTAAACCAGGGAAGCCTTTGGACCAAATTTCATAATTTTTTCATTTTTTTTTTAATTTTAAGAATTATTTTAAATTCTGGGGTATTTATTAAATATAAAATATTTTAAATAGAGAAAATTAAGTTTTGTATTTTTGAAAAGTCTCCCTGAGGTCAGAGAACTCAGAGAATAAAATTTTATATTTTTCTAAATTTTATTTGATTTATTGGAATTATTTTAGTGGAGATCCATTTTTTAGCCTTTAAAAATTATTTTAAGCTTCAAAATACCATATCTTTATTTAAAGAATCAGGAAAAATATTCCAATTATTTCTAAGTGCTTAGAAAATAATTTAAAACATTTACATTAGTTTTATTATTTTTGTGATTTTTATGAATTTTTAATTATTTTAAATATTTAAAAATAGGCTAAAAATGAAAATTTTATTTTAAATACCATTTTATATTTATAAAATACCTCTGGTCACAAAGAACTCAACGAAATAAGTTTCATAATTTTTTGAATTGTATTTTGTTTTTTAAAAATTAATTTAAATGCCAAAAGTAATGTTTATCTTTAAAAATCAACTTAAGTTATCAAATAAACTCAAAATATTTTGAAATTTTTATGGCGAGTTCTCTGGATTAGGAACCATAGTGGATATGGATTATTTCCAAAAGCTTCTCTGCTCATGGTGGACCTTCCAAAATTTTCTTGGAATTTTATAATTAACATGCTAATTTTCATGATTATTTTAAAGAAATAATGTGCAAAAACTTGAAAAATATGGATCTCTATCTAAGAACCTCCTCTGACTTTGGAAAAATCAGAGGATGTTTCCCTTGATAGAGGCTACAACATGCTAAANAGTTTTGAGCTCAATTGAAGGGTCAATTTGAGGGAATTTTGAATTTTAGTAAATTTGGTCATGTTGGGTTAGACTTGGGTCTAGCTTGGGTTAGCCTTAGGATAAGTCCAAATTGATTGTTTTAAATGGTCAATAGGGACACTATGAAGAGTTTTAAACATGAATTGGATGCCAATTTGGGGTTTAAGGCAATAAATTAGGTGAAATTGGGGGACTAGCCAATTTGGGGCTAATTATGGGAATTTTGGATTTAGGCCAAAATCAAATGGATTTGAGGCTTCACCAAGGCCAATTAATATTTATTAAATGGACTTGAAATTTATTTCACATTGTCTCCTCTGTTCACTGAGTAAGGGGATATTTTTACTTTATTTTTTGTAATTTTTCTACACAAAGATATNGTTGATTTTTATGTTTAGGAATGTTATAAAGATTTTTAAACATTAATTGGGGCCAATTTACTAGGCTATGGGTTCAATTTGGTGGGATTAGGTCATGCGACCAAAATTGGGGGTTTAACCTATACCAAAAANTTATTAAATGGACTTGAAATTTATTTCAAATTGTCTCCTCTGTTCACTGAGTAAGGGGATATTTTTACTTTATTTTTTGTAATTTTTCTACACAAAGATATGAATTTTCTAAGTTAAAGGTTATTAAATAAATAGGAAAAATCCCTATTTATCTATTTAAACAGCGTGTGCTGGCTAGATCCTAAGTAGCTCTGAAGGCACGTGTGGTGCGCTCTTGTTGGATGTCGACATCGACGTAGCTACTGACTCAGCCCGCAGTTTATGTCTTGAAGAGCTGTCCGACTCGATCTCCTCTGTCCATCCGATACACGCGTGATCAGACGGCTCCCCATCATTGTTTCTGATAGAATGATCCCGTGACCGTCCACACTAAAACCCTAAGATCTCAGCCTAGACTCAACCAAATCANCGCTGTCCGACTCGATCTCCTCTGTCCATCCGATACACGCGTGATCAGACAGCTCCCCATCATCGTTTCTGATAGAATGATCCCGTGACCGTCCACACTAAAACCCTAAGATCTCAGCCTAGACTCAACCAAATCANACTTGGCCATATCAAAAGTTAATTTGAGTTTATGGTTAGGATTGAGGTCAATTGAGATCAAATTGCTGGACATTTGAGTTGAATTTGGGGAAATTTGGGCCCTTAAAGGCAAATTTGTGGGTTTTGGTTAAAGATGGTAAAATTGGCCAAATTAGATCATGTGGTAGTTATGAAAAATGAAATTTGGAATATTTGGGATTTATTGAGATTTTCTGGGAATTTTTTGGAATTTTTGGAATTTTGGGCCATGGAGGGGCATTTTGGTAATTTGGGGGTGTTTAAGGGGGCAAAAGGCCAATACAGGTATTTTTTATTGGATTGGATAACTAATCACCCTAAATGAGACATGGACCAAAGGAAATCCCATTTTTGGTCCTCTATGTACTGGTTTTAGTCAACCTATAGCCCTAGGGCTAGTAGGTTTAGGGAACCATCTAC
This sequence comes from Phalaenopsis hybrid cultivar, assembly GCA_002079205.1. Taxonomy (NCBI): domain Eukaryota; kingdom Viridiplantae; phylum Streptophyta; class Magnoliopsida; order Asparagales; family Orchidaceae; genus Phalaenopsis; species Phalaenopsis hybrid cultivar. The sequence goes on from JXCR01146166.1 coordinate 45,972, forward strand.
ATAAGTATCCCAAAAAGATCAAGGGACCTAGGCAAGAAATTTGAGTTTAGGCTTGTGAGTGATTGTGAGTGTAGATGAGTGTAGTGAGTGTCTTACTTTGAGACCAACACCCAGGGTCAACCTTAAGGTCCAGGAGTCCTAAGGGTGACTCATCTTGAGTTTCCCCCATAGTGACCCCACCTACTAAGTGCAAGAGATTATGATCAATATGTGGAACTTCAAGTTGAGTAAAGAAGGTGGTAGAATTTCTAATGGTGAGGGTTCCATGTCTAGTTTTCTAAGAATAGTTAATAAAAAAATCCTATGGCTAGACCTTAGGCTACTAAAGAGGGAAAACTAAACCTTAACCAAAAGTGAGGTCAACAAAAATGTTAGCAAAAAGAAAAGTAAATGAAACAATGAACTTATTTATTTAGATAAAGATAATTTTATTTTGGATGGCAAGTCCCATTCGGATGGAGAACAAATCGACACCTCTTCTAGGTATACTAGAAGGGGCGGCACGAGAAGTAATGTTTAACATCTTGTGTTGGAATATTAGAGGAGTGTCGGACCCTCCCTCCCTTAATAAATTAAAGAATTTATGTAGGGTCCACAACATTTCTATTTTTGTAATCCTTGAGCCTCTTGTTTATATTAACAAAGATAGTATCTTTAGGAGATTTAAGCAGTATATGCATTTTTTGCAATAAAAACAACAAAATTTGGATATTTTGGAAACACAATATAGATCTTGATATTTTTAAAGATGAAAAAAAATTTGTGTTACTTCATTTTAAGTAGGATATTTATACTGCTTTGGTTACATTTGTATATGATAGCTCTTTACTTCAAGATAAATATTTACTTTGGTAGAAACTTGCTCTTATGGGAGAAGTTATCTATGTTAATTTGTTTGTGGGTGGAGATTTCATCATGGTTATGAAGTCATCCGAAAGAAGAGGTGAGAGTGGTGCAACTCTATGCTGATTGATCGTTTCAATGATAAGATTAATGAAGGTAGTTTATATGATTTAGGCTTTTCGGATCCTCCCTTCACCTGGAGAAGGGGATCCCTTGCCCAAAGCCTGCATCGTTTCTTTGGGAATCATTATTTCCTAAATTATTTTCACATTTCTAAAGTACTTTATTTAAATCATGCAACATCAGATCATAATTGCATTTTGCTCTCTCTTACCTTCAATCATAAGTCTACCTCTTATCATTTTAAATTCCTTAACATATGGATCACTCATGAGACTTTTTTTACTTTTATTAAGCAAGCTTGGCAAGTTGTTTGTGTAGAAATCCTTGGTACATTTTGTGGCAGCTTCGTAAGAAGTTTGCTGCTCATTTATGCAAATGGAATCTAAATGTTTTTGATAATGTTCACATGATGGTACAGGAGGCCCAAAGAGTGGTTGATAATCTTGAGGCACAGGTTAATAGCTCTCCACAGCTTGTTGAGGAATTAACAACATCTCACTCTAATCTTTTGGAGGCTATTTCTTCGGAGGAAGTCCTTCTGCAACAAAAGGCTAATGATATTTATTTTTCCAATGCTGATCGTAACACTAAATATTTTCATGCCTCCATTAAGCATAGAAAAAATATCAACACTATTCTTAACATCTGCACTCCTTGTGGACGTCTGTTAACTCAAGATGTTGATATTAGTAAAAGTACGTTCGATTATTTCACGGATCTCTTCATGTCTAGCTCTTAGGTACTTCCTGTTAAGGCTAATCTTTTTGATAATGAACGTGAATATGTCTCCTCCTTTTCTCTTTTTGAGGTACCTACAGAGCAGGGGATTTTCTCTATTTTCAAAGATATCAATTCCAGCAAAGCTCCAACACCGAATGGTTTCACTTCTTCCTTTTATGTACTTGTCGGGATATAATAAAAAAGGAAGTTACCCTTACTGTGCAAAGCTATTTTCTGGGGGAAGATCCTGGGAGATATTTTACTTCCTCTTTGATTGTGCTCATTCCCAATGGAACTGACAAAACTAGTTGAGATAAATTTCGGCCCATTTCCCTCAATTCAGTTATCTCTAAAGTATTGAGTATATTAATGCTTTCCAGGCTTCAATCACTCTTACCAAATATCATCTCACCTCAGCTGTCTGCTTTTGTTAAAGGTCAAGAGATCACTGATAATATTTTACTTGCGCAGGAATTAATTGAAGATCTTGATAAGAAATGTCGGGGGTGGCAATATGCTTCTTAAACTGGACATCAAAAAGGCTTTCGATACTATCAGTTGGGATTTCATATATTCCATTCTTCATCATCACAAATTCATATCTTTAATCCAAAGATGGCTTCATAATAATCATTACAGTGTGTTGGTTAATGGAACTTCTTATGGTTTTTTTTTCTGCACATAGAGACATTAAACAAGGTGATCCCTTATCCCCTACAATTTTTATAATTGCTTTTGACTATTTCTCGTGTTTAGTCAATGATTTGCAGCATAATAAGATACACACTCAATTCCATCATAAGTCCAAGGTCATGGTTAGTCATCTCGCATATGCAGATGATGCTATTCTTTTCTCTAATGAAAGTAAAAATACCATTAAATTGCTCAAGCAAGTTCTTGAGGAATTTCAACAAACTTCTGGCTTAACTTTTAATACAGATAAGTGTAACCTTTATTTTGGTAAGAATGTAAAGAGCTCGATTACTACTTAGGCCATTTCTTTCACTAGATGTCAGTCTGCATCACTTCCACGCAAATATCTTGGAGTTAATCTCCTAAGGGAACATTAGAAACAAACTCAATTAGATGAGGTTATTGATATAATCAAATACAACATTAGGGATTGGAGGAATATCTTTCTCTCGAATGGCAGCCATGTCACCTTACTCAAAAGTGTTCTAATTAGTATTCCTATGTATGCTATGCAAATTCATAATCTCAAGAAAATTACCCAACTTACATTAGAGAGATTGTTTAATCGTTTTCTCTCGTCGGGGAGTCATTCTAGGAAGCATTTAACTACTTTTAGTAATGTTTGTATGCCTAAAACTGCTAGTGGTTTAGGGAATAAAAGCCTTAATCAAATCTCTGATATTAATATGGGCAAGTTGTGGTTCAAATTTTGAGCTAATAATTCTTTATTGTCTAATTCCATTCATAAAAAAATAAATCTCAATAGCACCCTGTCATGGTTCAATGGATTGTGGGTGATTCTAAGATTTGGAAAGCCATTTTTAATCGAGAGCTAGGTCTAGCAAATTTATCTTTTGAGATGTCGGTGAAGGCAATATTTCGGTTTGACATGATCAACGAGGTCAGGGGGATGAGGTTTTTTCTTTACAACAGGGGATTTCGAATGATTTGATTATTTCTGACTTCTGACTTCAAGGTAATTGGGATGCCCATAAATTAAATGAACTTTTTGGGGTCCAGGCGCCTAGGATTTTTACACTTCCTATTAAGAGTAGTATGAGGGATATCCCTTTGTGGAAATCCACTGTTTCCATCTCTCTCACCAAAATGCTTTATACTAATCTTTATCATTATAGAGATTGGAGGTGAGGGCGGGTTATTTGGAACAAATTAATTTCTTCATCTATTTCCTTGTTCTTTTGGAGGCTTTTACTAAATATGCTGCCATTGGATGATCTTTTGAAGCTTAAAGGTTTGAAATTGGCGTTTCAATGCTATTTATGTAAAAGAGAATTGGAAATGGCTGCGCACATTTTCTTTCTTTGTCCTTTTGCTGCTGATACTTGGAACATGTTTAGTAACCATTTTAATATTAAATGGATGAATTCTTCCTCTATTCTTGATTTTCTTAATATTTGGAAAGCAGCTACACTTGTGGATAAAAGGCTTTTTTGGTTCCCTCTTGCGGTTCTTTGGTTCATCTGGGGGGCGAGAATCAATGCTAAACACGGGAATATTATATTTTCTCCTTCTCTTTCTGTTTCTAATATCCTTTCTCATTTTCATAGAATTTGTCGTGCTCTATGTTTATCGAGGATACTGTGCCGACAAGGTTGGGTAGGATGGCCATTTTCTTTAGATGGCAACCCCCATCTTTGGATTGGGCCAAGTTTAATTTTGATGGTAGTTGGAGCTCTAGCGATGCGGGCTCGGGGGGCATTTTAAGGAATCACGTCGAACAGTGTTTTTTTTTTTGCTTCTCCTATCCTTGCTTCCACTCATTTGGAGGCTGAAATTTGGGCCTTCTTATTGGCCTTGTAGGTTACTGCACGGCTTAAGCTTTCTAAGATTATCTTTGAAACAGACTCTCAAATGCTTATTGATGAGTTCTATAAGGCCTCTAAGCCTAGATGGGATTTTCTTGTCACTATGAACCGAATTCGTGATGTTATTCTAAGATACAATTTAAATATGGAAATGTCCTTCATTTATAGGGAAAGCAATTCCCTGACGAATTGTCTTGCTTGAAAGGTTAAGGAAGCTTCTGAGGTGCTATACGGGATTCATCCCATACCGAAACTTAAACCTTTTATTATAGGTGATTTACTTGAGCTCCCTTTTCTCAGAATTTAGTTGCTTGATATGTTACCTTCTTTGGCTTGCATTACAGTCCTTTCCACCTTGATTTTTGATGGGTTATTTTGTTGGGTTGAACGACTTAAATTTTTGCTGATCAGTGGATGGATTATGCTATTTACATTTAGAAATTATCTTCCTGCTTTTCTGTGTCTAATGACTTCACAAAAATATTGGATTATTGAGAACTCTGATGTTTGGCTTCAGGTGGTTTTGCAGAATACTCTGTTTCTGGATGGATTCATATTGAGTTTCAAAAACTTATATTATGCAATTTATCACTTTGCTGAATGTATATGGTTTGAGGTTGGGCCTCAGATGGTTTGTTAATTTCTTATTTTGCTGGATGATTCAGGCATGAGATTAGTAATTTCTCATTTTGTGAATGCATGCCTTGCTGGAGGTTACAAGGAGCCTTTTCTGCTACCTTACCGCAACCATCATTTTTCACTTGTTTGGGCTTCTTTTCTGCTGTGGATTTTGCCCCTCTTTTGCAGGTGCTTCAAGACTTTAGTAGGAGCTGATTTTGGGAGCTCTTTTGAGGCTACTAGATAGTACCTTGGATGGTTTTTTGGGCTCGGCTCTTCTCATTTTTTTCTTTCTTTAAGGGTATACATGTATTTGAGTATACGACCTTTTGGTCTTTTTATTTTTTGTATACATGTATTTGGTTGAGGAACCCTGCTTTGGTGTGAGTAATGTAATTTTGCTACTTTTATTTTTGGGCTTTCCTTTTCCAATCCATACTATGTACTAGTCTTTTTGATTAACACGTAAGGAGCCGAATAATGCTCCTTCCTCCATATATATATATATATATATATATATATATATATATATATATATATATATATATATAACAAAANCGCCGGACAGTGTTTATTTTTCTTTGCTTCTCCTATCATTGCTTCCACTCCTTTGGAGACTGAAATTTGGGCCTTCTTATTGGCCTTGTAGGTTGCTGCACGACCTAAGCTTTCTAAAATTATCTTTGAAACGGACTCTCAAATGCTTATTGATGAGTTCTATAAGGCCTCTAAGCTTAGATGGAATTTGCTTGTCACTATGAACCGAATTTGTGATGTTATTCAAAGATACAATTTAAATATACAAATGTCCTTCATTTATAGGGAAGGCAATTCCCTGACGAATTGGCTTGCTTGAAAGGGTAGGAAAGCTTGAGGTGCTATACGTGATTCGTCCCATACCAAAACTTAAACCTTTCATTATAGTGATTTACTTGAGCTCCCTTTTATATAAATTTAGTTGCTTGATATGTTACCTTCTTTGGCTTGCATTACAGTCCTTTCCACCTTGATTTTTGATGGGTTATTTTGTTGGGTTGAACGACTCCAATTTTTGCTTATCAGTGGATGGAGTATGCTATTTACGTTTAGAAATTATCTTCCTGCTTTTCTGTGTCTTATGGCTTCACAAATATATTGGATTATTGAGAACTCCGAGGTTTGGCTTCAGGTGGTTTTGCATAATACTCTGTTTCTGGATGGATTCAGATTGAGTTTCGAAAACTTATATTATTTAATTTATCACTTTGTTGAATGTATATGGTTTGAGTTTGGGCCTCAAATGATTTGTCAATTTCTTATTTTGCTGGATGGTTGAGGCATGAGATTAATAATTTCTCATTTTTTGAATGCCCGTTTTGCTGGAGGTTACAAAGAGCCTTTTCTGCTACCTTACCGCAACCATTATTTTTCACTTGTTTGGGCTTCTCTTCTGTTGTGGATTTTGCCCCTTTTTTGTAGGTGCTTCGAGACTTTAGTAGGAGCTGGTTTTGGGAGCTATTTAGAGGCTACTAGATCGTATTTTGGATGGTTTGTTGGGCTCGGCTCTTCTCGTTTTTTCTTTCTTTATTGGTATACATGTATTTGGGTATATGACTTTTGGTTTTTTTGTTTTTTGTATACATGTATTTGGTTGAGGAACCCCACTTTGGTGTGAGTAATGTAATTTTGCTAATTTTAATTTCGGGCTTTCCTTTTCCAATCCATACTATGTTCCCGTCTTTTTGATTAACATGTAAGGAGCCGTATAATGCTCCTTCCTCCATATATATATATATATGAAAGGATGCATCTCTTGGGCATATACATCNCTTAATTTAGTCAATCCAGAAGTTAAAATTTATTGTGAGAACATGTAAGAACCGGGCTGGTATTGTCTCAGTCAACAATTGGAAAGATTCACATGAGGTTGTATGAATGAGAATATAGTTCATATGATTGAGTGCAAATAAATTGAGAAATATTCATTGATGAGTGTAGAGTTAGAGGACTTTAAAGTGACAGGTTAAAGCCCCCAACTTGGTTTATTTTTTAAGGTTTTTACATGAGAATGTTAGCCCCCATGTGGAAGGAATCAAGGGAAATCTTAAGTGAGAGCTAGTATCATCCCTGCCTAGCCGGTCGTCAGAACTATTCAAACTTTAAATTAGTCAATGTTCTTTATAGCATCTCTAGTAAGGGTAAAGCATATTATTGCTCCTATTTTGCACAACATAATTTGCATACTTCCACAATAGAATTCCTATACTTATTACTGATTCATAATAAAAAGAAAGATATTTTCATATTAAGTACTTTTCTTCTACAAAAATATTAGTTATCTTTTTAAGTTGTTACTGCTTCGTTAAAATATCAAAAATACCAAAAATATTTAAATTTTAAATTCCTGCAAAAATCATTTTTTGTTTAAGTAATTATCTTTTTAAAAATAGAAAAACTTTCTAAAAAGTGTATATTGCATAATCTTTCCTGTGGATTCGATATTCAGGTCTTAATCACAAAGTCCTATATTACTTGATAATGATACGTATACTTGCGTAGTAACCCAATATAAATATATATAAATTAAAAAGTTAAATTCTTATTTTTCTTCAGGATCAAGTATTTGGTTTTGTTACAAAATAAGGAAATATAAGTGAAAAATGTCATCAGAACTATTGTTATACTGTGCATAAGCATTAAGTCGGGATCAACAACCCCCATCTTTGATTGGGCTAAGTTTATTTTTGATGGTAGTTGGAGCTCTAGCGATGCAGGCTC
>JXCR01146166.1:55107-97237 GCA_002079205.1 Phalaenopsis hybrid cultivar
ATATATATATATATAATTTTATTAAACAAAATTATTATTATTTTCTTCATAATGCGTTGATGATTTTCTTATTGCTTCGATAAGCATTTAATTGTTCTAACAGTTCTCTTTTTGGTCTGATAATCTTTTCAAAGATAAGCCTTCTTTTTTCTTTGATAGGTAAGCGACGGTGACGAGTTGCGGTGCAGAGTTGCGGCGAAGAGTTGCGGTACAGAGTTGTAGCGCAGACGAAATTTGTTCCCGTCTTGTGTGGTAGGTAAGCTACGAGATCTTCTTTATCATAGTGGTGAAGAGAAAAATCATCTTCATTCTACGTAGCAGGAAAGTAATGAGATCTTCTTTCATGTTGCGGCGAGGATGAAAGAATGCCCAACTTGTGTCGTAGACAAGCAATGAGATCTTCTTTCGCATTGCGCCGAAGACAAAAGTCCTTCCTAACCCGTGTAGAAGGCGGGCACAAAATCTTCTTTCTCGTCGAAGCGAAGAGAAAATTCATCACCGTCATGCGTAGCAGGCAAGCAATGGAATCTTTTTTCTCGTTGGTGTTGTGAATTCTGCAGGATTCCAATGTCGCCTCTTGCAAATTCTGGAGGTGATGAATAACTATTGTGACATTCCTTTCGCACTTTGAGGGGAAGATTTTCATGCTTATGTGGTGGTGATATTTGGAGACCCCCTAACGATCATCAGTAGTGTTAGAGTTTTGGGGAGGTGATATTGACTCTAATCAAAAATGAATTGATTTTTTGTAGCCCTTATACAAGTATATGTTGGCCTTTGAAGTATTTTTAATCATCTGATGTGAAATTTTTAGATGATAACAGTGTATTTCTTTGTTGCTTCCACGGTTGTTGTGGCCTATTAATTGTATAAAATTCTGTAATTAAAGTTAGCACAGACATTTTATAGAATGAAGAATTTCGTACCTTTTGAGGCTCGTGCCTTCCGAGGTTGTGTCCTCCTATGCTTATGCCTTGTAGGGTTTTGAAATGAACAGATACCTTCTAAGGTTCATAACCTTATGAGATTTTTAATTACCAATGCCTTTTGAGGCTTGTAACATTTTGAGGTCTTTCAGTGGATATGTTGTCAACCACTTGTTCCGCTGGAGTCTTTATAGTGAGGGCCCTGCCCACTACTTACTTCTCATCAAAACTTAACTCTTTGGCTCGTCTTCCAGTGACATGGTAGCTTCTCATATGGTATTGCTTTTTGGGCTTGACTTTCAGAGGAATGGGTGAGAGGAGAATCCATTAAGGATGTAAGACCAGTTTTGAGTTGTGTAATCGGAGATGCTCGATGGTATTAACCTGTAACAAAGTCATATGAAATCCAATGAGGATGGTTGACCTATCTTAGGTTCTTGGTTAAAGCTTTTGATTGACAATACGTAACTAATTATGGAAGAGGTCGAAGGAAGTTCACCAAGGATTTTTGACTTATCCAAGGTTGTGTGTGGAAGCTTTTTCTTGACGACCGTAGCTTGTAATGGAAGAGGTCGAAGGAAATCCAAAAAGGATTTTTGACCTATCCGAGGTTATATGTCGAAGCCTTTGCTTGACGACTGTAGCCTGTAATGGAAGAGGTCGAAGAAAATCCACTAAGGATTTTTTACCTATCCAAGGCTGTATGTCGAAGCTTTTGCTTGACGACTGCAGTTTGTAATAGAAGAGGTCAAATTGAGTTCCCTGGGATAGATTAAGCCTAGAATGAGGTGTCAGAGTTGCTCTGTGTTTCTCGAGATTAGGGCGTTAGTCGCAATGGACCTTATATTTTCTTGGAAATATGGTTATAATCATATTTAATAAAAATGTTTGACAATTTGTTATTTTTTACTTTTGAATCTTATTGTCCATCTGACGAATGTGTTTTCCACAAGAGCTTATAAAACAACCCATGTTTCTAGCCTTGAAGAGACCAGCTTCTTGATTTTTTTGAAGGAGAACTCCAGTACAATGATGGGGCACCAAGGAAGCATTATTTGAAATGAAAATTGCCTCCCACTTCAGTAGAGATTCTTGAAGAATTCTAATTTGAATGAAATATGGGATGACATCCCCACCATAGTCGTGCCCGAAATGTAAATGTGAACGACCCTTCGAGACTGTAGTGAACGTTGCCCCCCAGTCTGGAAAAAGTTGTGAAATACTTTGTGTCTGAATAAGGTGTGAGAAGACAAATGTACTACAATCATGCTTGGGAAGTTGACATTAACGATCTTTCGAGACTGCAGAGAAGGTTGCCCTCGACATTAAAGAAAGTTTCAGAGTTGATTTTCAAGACACAAAGGAGGTTTCTTCGCCAGTTCGATGAAGTACATCATTGGGGAAGGAAGTAAGGGCTCGATGTCTTAGAGTTGAAGACAACAACGAATGGGACTTTGCTTCCCACATATGATGCCAAGCTGATGCGTGCTAGAAAATTTGCGATGATAGAGTAATTGATTATTGTCTTAGCATTGCACGAGAATTCAGCACACACAGATAAAAAAAGAAAAGTAAGCAAGAGGAGACACCTCAACTTTTTACGTGGAAAACCCTTAAAAGGGGAAAAAATCATAGGGCTTTGCCCAGTTAAAATAATCCACTACAAATGACAAGTATAAAGTTATAATCTTCTCCTAAATTAGGGAAGATTGAATTAAAAAGTGATATAACTATAATCTGGCTGCAGTTTTTAGTGATAGCAGGTTGCAAGAGTCATTGTTGATTATTGTGGAGGTAGTAGTCCGTCATGAGTGTTATAGATTGTTGCTTCAGAAGCATTGATTGCCTAGAGAAACCGTAGTAAGCAGTTGTTGGAACTATAAATCACATTGATAGTAGTTGGTTACGTAGACCGTTTTGGTGAGTACTGGTGACATTCATTGATCGTGGGGACCGGTGTCGGGAGCTACATGAGCTATGAACCACGTAGCATTTAGGCGTGAGTATAAATGACGTATGTAGGTCCCGGAAGCTGGAGTAAGTAGTTGTATGAGTCGTGAACCACTTAAGTTGCTGGGGCGAGTATGAATGATATCCGTAGACTGCGAGAGCCGGAGTCAGAAGCTGCACGAGCTGTGAATCACATAGGCCGTTGGGGCGTGTATGAATGAAGTCCGTAGGCTGCGGAGGGCCGGAGTTGAGAGTTGCACAAACTTTGGACCACATAGGTCGTAAGGGCGAGTATAAATGACGTCCATAGGCTGCAGGAGTTGCAGTAGGGAGCTGCAGAAACTGTTGACCACGTATGTCATTGTTGGCAAATGGATCACAGTGATGAGCTCTTATCTTACAGACGAGAAATTGTTACTAGATTTTCCAAATTATAACATTAACTGAAGGCGACCAGTTGGTGGTGGTTGACAACGGTCGGCAGTGGTTGATAAAGGTCGGCGGCGGTCGACGGTGATCGACGTTGGTCAGCGGTGATGCTGAGCTGCAACTCCTCCTCAAGGCCTCAGGCTATCTCTCTAGGCTTCAACACCCCCCTCATAAGAGGGGTAGAGGTCTATTTATAATGTTATGTGTGTCATTAATACAAGTATATGAACCCATTTGATCAGACGATCCATAGAGCTTTCTCCGATCATACAACGTTTAATGGACATTTGAGTGTCTTAAAGATGTCAAAATTGTGTCATCTTGGACTCGTTGGATTCGTCTTATCGAGACGCTCGATTCGGCTATAACTTTACCAGTTTCGATATCCATTTGAGCTTCCAAATATGTCCAGAGATCTTCCAATAGTGATTTAATGACTTGATTTGGGCTTGGTTTGCCTAGTTTTTATATGATTAGGTCTGTCTCATTGAGCTGATCAGTTTTACTATAAGTTTGTTGAAATCAGAGCTCTATATATGGCTTTTTATCAAGATTTGAATGTGTTTTGCTCAAAATATTATCTCGAGCTTCGTGTCATGCTTTGAAATTCGTGCGGATGAAAATTTGTTGGTAGCCTATTAACTTAAAAAAAAAAAAAAAAAAAAAAAANTTTTGCTCCCAATACTTTCAATCATTTACAGCACGCCATTAAATTCTCCCAATATCCCCTTCAGCTAACCAGCAGCTGCCCAACAGGCGTAATTTTATCCACCGCACCTCCCTGTAACTGGACCGTTCTACCCCTAAACCCCAGGCCGGTCTGAGCCTGGGCAGGCAACTGCACCGCCNAAAGATGAAAGTTGGCCCAACCTGTGTTGTAGACAAGAAATGAGATCTTCTTTCGCGTTGCGTCGAAGACAAAATTCCCTCCTAATCTGTGTAGAAGGCAAGCACATAATCTTCTTTCTCGTTGCGACAAAGAGAACGTTCATCACCTTCATGCGTAGTAGGCCAGCAATGGAATCTTTTTTCTGGTTGGTGTTGTGAAATCCGCAGGATTCCAATGTCGCCTCTTGTAAATTCTGGAGGTGATGAATAACTGTTTTAGCATTCCTGTCGCACTTTGAGAGGAAGATTTTCTTGGTTATGTGGTGGTGATAATCATCAGTAGTATTAGAGTTTTGGGGAGATGATACCGACTCTAATCAAAGATGAACTGATTTGTTGTAGCCCTTGTACAAATAAATGTTGGACTTTGAAGTATTTTTAATCATCCGATGTGATATTTTTAGATGATAACAATGTATTTCTTTGTTTCTTCCATGGTTGTTGCGGTCTTTAAATTGTATGAAATTCTGTAATTAAAGTTAGCACACACATTTTATAAAATGAAGAATTTCGTACCTTTTTAGGCTCATGCCTTCCGAGGTTGTGTCCTCCTGGGCTTATGCCTTGTAGGGTTTTGAAGTGAACTGATACCTTCTAAGGTTCATAGCCTTTTGAGATTTTTATGTACCAATGCTTTTTGAGGCTTGAAAAAGTTTAGGTCTTTCAGTGGAGACGCTGTCAACCACTTGTTCTGTTGGAGTCTTTCTAGTGAGGACCTTGCCCACTACTTGCTTCTCATCAAAACTTAACTCTTGGGCTCGTCTTCCAGTGACATGGTAGCTTCTTATTTGGTATTGCTTTTTGAGCTTGACTTTCAGAGGCATGGTTGAGAGGAGAATCCATTAAGGATGTAAGACCAGTTCTGAGTTGTGTAATCAGAGATGCTCGACGGTATTAACCTGTAACAAAGTAATATGAAATCCAATGAGGATGGTTGGCCTATCTTAGGTTCTTGGTTGAAGCTTTTGCTTGACGACTGTAACTTGTCATGAAAGAGATCGAAGGAAATCCACCAAGGATTTTTGACTTATCCAAGGCTATGTGTCGAAGCTTTTTCTTGATGACCGTAACTTATAATGGAAGAGGTCGAAGGAAATCCAATTTTTTTTTTGACCTATCCAAGGTTATACGTTGAAGCCTTTGCTTGACAACTGTAGCCTGTAATGGAAGAGGTCGAATAAAATCCACCAAGGATTTTTGACATATCCGAGGCTGTATGTCAAAGCCTTTGCTTGACGACTGTAGCCTGTAATAGAAGTTGAAGGAAATCCACCAAGAATTTTTGACCTATCTGAGGTTGTATGTCGAAGCTTTTGCTTGAAGACCGCAGTTTGTAATGGAAGAGGTCAAATTGAGTCTGTTGGGATAAATTAAGCCTAGAATGAGGTGTCAGAGTTGCTCTGCGTTTCTCGAGATTAGAGCGTTCGTCGCAATGGACCATATATTTTCTTGGAAATATAGTTACAGTCATATTCAAGAAAAATGTTTGACAATTTGTTATTTTCTGCTTTTGAATCTTATTGTTCATCTGGCGAGTGTGTTTTCCACAAGAACTTGTAAAACAACCCATCTTTCTAGTCTTGAAGAGACCAGCTTCTTGATTTTGTTGAAGGGGAACTCTAGTACGATGATGGGGCAATAAAGAAGCATTATTTGAAATGAAAATTGCCTCCCAGTTCAGGAGAGATTCTTGAAGAATTCTAATTTAAATGAAATATGGGATGACATCCCTACGGCAGTCGTGCCAGAAATGTAAAAGTGAACGACCCTTCGAGATTGCAGTGAACGTTGCCCCCCAGTCTGGAAAAAGTTGTGAAATACTTTGTGTCTGAATAAGGTGTGAGAAGGCAAATGTACTACAATCATGCTCGGGATGTTGACGTGAACGAACTTTCGAGACTGCAGAGAAGGTTGCCCCCGACATTGAAGAAAGTTTCGGAGTTTATCTTCAAGACGAAAAAAAAGTTTCTTCTCTAGTTGGATGAAGTACATCATTGGGGAAGGAAGTAGGGGCTCAATGTCTTAGTGTTGATGACAACGTTGAACGAGACTTCACTTCCCACAGATGACGCCAAACTGATGCGTGTTAGAAAATTCGCGACGGTAGAGTAATGAATTATTGTTTTAGCGTTGCATGAAAATTTAACACACACAGATAAAAAAAGAAAAGTAAGCATAAGGAGACACCTCAACTTTTTACTAGGAAAACCCTTAAAAGGGGAAAAAATCATAAGGCTTAGCCTAGTTAAAATAATCCACTACGAATGACGAGTATAAAGTCCCAATCTTCTCCTAAATTAGGGAAGATGGAATTACAAAGTAGTATAGCTATAATCTGGCTATAGTTTTTAGTGATAGCAGATTGCAAGGGTCATTGTTGATTGTTGTAGAGGTAGTAGTCCGTCATGAGTGTTGTAGATTGTTTCTTCAGAAGCATTAATTTCCTAGAGAAACCATAGTAAGCAGTTGCTGGAACTGTAAATCACATAGACAGTAGTTGGTTACCGACCAAAGGAAAATATGTTGAGATTTTCATACCTATTTAACACTGATTTTGATGATATTGCACTTTAAGGAAAGATATTTTTGATGTTTTGTTGCAGGTATGTTGAATCATGGTCATAGCAAAAAAATGCAAAAATGAGCGAATTTGGAGCAAAAAGGACCAAAATATGGAGATTTGATCTTGGGCGCCGATGGCGAGCTCGACGCCGCCGCCGACGACGAGCTTGACGCCGCCGATGATGAGTTTTCCCGAGAGTCCAGAATTAAATATTCTAGAAGGCCGCCGATGACGCCATCGAGGCCGCCGCCGACGAGCACGTCGGTTCTCTCAACAGATGCATTGAATGTGGACGATTTTTTAAGGGACGCTTGGAAAACTCTTGAAAACTCTTCTACAACTTTAAAAGAAACTTTTGGAGGCCAAAAAAGTGGTGTCCACGGGGGTGTCCGCAGAGTCTTTGTTGTTTGTGGTGCCCATTAGAGTGTAGAGAGTGGTTAGTATTGTGAGGAATTCTTTGAGAGATTGTAAGAGTGGAAGGAAAATGAGAGATTTGTTCCTCCTTGCCGCTTCAAAGGAGAATTCTGTGTGCTGTAAAGAAAGAAAGAGGTTTAGAGAAACTTCGAGGAGTTTGCTTGGGGAGGAATTAGAGATAAGTTGTATTTACTTATTGAAGTGGGTATGACTTTGCTTTTATATATGAATTCTAAGTTTTGTCGTATCTTCTCCATGAGTTCTGAGTACTTTTCTCTGTCTTTCTCCTTGTCTTAAGATTTTGTGAAATGGTGATTTGAATTGGTTGTGCAATGAGAATGTTAAAGAAGTTGTGATGATCTTTTCACTTCAATCTTAATTTACTTTCTATTTGGCTAATTGATTTGTTAAAATATGTTGAGTTTTACAACTAAAGTGAAGATTACATCCAAGATTTAGGGAGGTCAAAGTCCTTGAAAGTTTAGTGTAAATAAATAGGAAAATAAAAATTATCGAGCGTAGAATTGGAGATTTTAGAGTGACAGACTAAAATCCTCAATTCGGTCCTATCGTTTGTGTGCTGAAGTGTAGATGTTAGACCTCAGACGAGGGGAACATGGGAGCTCCGAAGTGAGAGCCGGTATCCTCCCAGCCTAGCCGCAGATTAAGTAACCAAGCATAGGATTAGTCAATATTCTTTTTGTTTGGTCCAAAGGGTAAAGAATAGATATGTTCCTATTTGGCACAATACAATTTGAACTGATTCAATTTATCCATTCACTTATATTTCTTGACAAGGAGAATGATGTTTTCTTATATATTGAACTTCACAATTAAAAATTTATTAGTAG
This sequence comes from Phalaenopsis hybrid cultivar, assembly GCA_002079205.1. Classification (NCBI taxonomy): domain Eukaryota; kingdom Viridiplantae; phylum Streptophyta; class Magnoliopsida; order Asparagales; family Orchidaceae; genus Phalaenopsis; species Phalaenopsis hybrid cultivar. Next base: position 63,129 of record JXCR01146166.1, read on the forward strand.
AATTAGTTAATTAAGAGTTTATTAAAATTACATTTTTATTTCAATTGCCTATTAGCGACAAATATGCAATTTGAATTATATTGTTATGATTAAGTATTGATTTTTTAAATCTTTGCTCGTAGCCTCTAATATTACTCCCAGTGGAATTGATATCCAGAACTCCATTAGAGCCCTGTCTTACTTGAGCGATACGTATACTTGCATTGATAAGTGTGACTTTAGAATTATTAAATATTTTATACACATCTTTATCAAATTTATAACCGCTGTTAAGTTTTTGGCGCCGTTGTCGGGGATTTAAATCTTCTAGTAGCAATATCAAATTCTTGTATTTTTAAGCATATATAAAGTTGTTGTCAGTTACGTAGACCGTATTGGTGAGTACTGGTGACATTCATTGACCATGTGGACCAGTGTCAAGAGCTGCATGAGCTATGAACCACTTAGCCTTTAGGCGCGAGTATGAATGACGTCCGTAGGTCCCGAAAGTTGGAGTCGGTAGCTGTATGAGCCGTGAACCACTTAGGCTGTTGGGGCGAGTATGAATGATGTCCATAGGCTGCGAGTGCCGGAGTTAGAAGCTGCATGAGTTGTGAACCACATAGGCAGTTGGGGTGTGTATGAATGAAGTCTGTAGGCTGCGGAGGGCCGAATTCGGGACCTGCACAAACTTTGGACCACGTAGGTCGTAAGGGCGAGTATGAATGACGTCCATAGGCTGCAGGGCTGCAGTAGGGAGCTGCACGAACTGATGACCACGTATGTCGTTGTTGGCAAATGGACCATAGTGATGAGCTCTTATCTTATAGACGGGAAATTGTTACTAGATTTTTCAGATTATAACATTGACTGAAGGCGTCCTGTTGGTCGTGGTCGACAACGGTCGGCAGTGGTTGACGAAGGTTGGCGGCGGTCGATGGCGGTCGACGGTGGTTGGCGGTGATGCTGAGCTGCAACTCCTCCTTAAGACCTCAGGCTATCTATCTAGACTTCAACACCCCCCTCATAAGAGTGGTAGAGGTCTATTTATAATGTTATGTGTCATTAATACAAGAATATGAACCCTTTGATCAGACGATCCATAGAGCTTTTTCCGATCATACAACGTTTAATGAGTATTTGAGTGCCTTAACGATGTCGGAATGTGCCATCTTGGGCTCGTTGGATCGCTTATCGAGACGCTCGATTCGATAATAATTTTACCAGCTTCGATATCCGTTTGAGCTTTCAAATATGTCCAGAGATCTTCCAACAGTGATTTAATGACTTGATTTGGGCTTGGTTTGCCTAGTTTTTATGTGATTAGGTTTGTCTCATTGAGCTGATAAGTTATTATAAATTTGTTGAAATCAGAACTTTATATATGACTTTTATCGAGATTTGAATGTGTTCTCAAAATATTTCCTTGAACTTTGTGTCACGCTTTGAAATTCATGCGGATGAAAATTTGTTGGTAGCCTATCAACTTTAATAAAAAAAAAAAGAGAAATAATGTTGTTTTCAAGTAAAGAATAAAAAAACTCCATGGAGAAATATCTTTGTACGTCCAAACCATGACGACACAAATGAACGTCACCCAATCCTTTATAGGTTCAAAGAATATCTCGATAGCATTATCCAGCCATTTTTTCTTTTTGATCCCAATACTTTCAATCATTTACAGCACACCATTAAATCCTCCCAATCTCCCCTTCAGCTAACCAGCAGCTGCCCGACAGGCGTAATTTTATCCACCGCTCCTCCCTGTAACTGGACCGTTCTACCCCTAAACCCCAGGCCGGTCTGAGCCTGGGCAGGCAACTGCACCGCCGCTGGATCCGGATATGCCATGACCGTCGCCGTAGATTCCAGCCCCATGCTCGCCACGGCCTCCCCTCTCTTTCTTCTCTTAGTAGATCCCTCCGATTGAGAGATCGGCAACGAAGACGAAGATGACAAAGACAAATTCGATCGTTCCGGCGAAACTCGCTTCGCCGCTGCCGGCGATGGCGAATCGGCCTCTACACTGATCTGCTGCGGAAAATTGAGAAGTGCGCGAGACCCGCGCATCCTATAAGCGGCGCGATCGTAAGCAAGCGCTGCTTCCTCCGCAGTCTCAAATGTCCCCAACCAAACCCTAGCTCCATTCTTTGCTGGATCCCTAATCTCTGCTGCAAACTTTCCCCACGGCCGCTGCCTCACGCCGCGGTAGTGTTTCCCCTTTGCCGGCGCTTCCATCTCCCTCGAATCGGGTTTAGCCGGAAGAGGCGGAACAGGGGCTGCTGGGTGGCAACCACTGGGAAGCCAGCCGTGGCTAAAGGCATCGTGTAGGGTGAGGTAGATAACCATGTCGTCGGAGTCGTCTGGGCGGAAGGGGAGATCGATCCAGTGGTCGGCGACGAGGCGGCCGAAACTGGAAGTCCGGTGATAGACGGTTTGGGGAGGTGCGGTTACAGCGGAGGACGACATCTCCGAATCGTCGAGAAGGTGGCGCCGGATGGAGTCGAGGCTCTGCATCGGGGTATTGGGGTTTTGGCACCGCCGGTGAGGGTACGGTTGATGTGAGTCGGAGTAGAGACTTCATAGGGAAGTCGGGTGAAGCGGATTATATATAGGCGGGGGAGGTAGATTTGAGGCGAGACAAGCGGTGTCTCGGTTCCTTGAAGTTTTTAATTAAAGGGCACGTGGGTTTTTTCTTTTTTCTTTTAAAAATACATGATGGAATAATGTAAACGATTATGCTAGCTATCATGAAAATAAATAAATGGAGCGAAAAGGAGTTCTTATTAAGAATGTTAAAACTAAGTAAAATTTATGTACATATCGCAAATAATTTTTTTTGTATTTATATATTTTGAGTAAGATTTTATATTTATATTTATAATATTTCCCACATCATAAACTTATGTATAATAAAATTTTAAGAAGTAAATAGTAATGATATTTTTAATATGATATGAAGCACTAGATGTATGATTCAAAGCTTGGTGATAATAATTGATGGGTCAAAGGTTTTATTTTAATGTAAAAAAAATAATGAATGTATTTATTTTTATTATTAATGTGTTAATTATTATTCTTTTTATTTAGGACAATCCGGTCAAGATGCCCATGGTTTTCTGTCGTCTCAAGATTATCAGGTTCCTTGATCTACCTAGTATATAGGGGCGTTTAAGCTTATTCCGACAGAAAAATTCTTTTCAACAATCATGAGCTGCGCATGCAAGAGATCTTCATAGACATGGGTAGTAGGGTTAAAGTAATGTTCAGTGATTTTTGTTTACTAGGTTTTCATTTAACTTTTAATGTCTTTTTTGGATTTTAAGTTGTTGAAAATTTTAAATAGCTTAAGACTTCTTAATTGACCAAATTTGGTGATTTATTCTTAGATGTTGAAACAACCCGACCAAGATCCCATGATTCCATCTTCCCCGGGTCATTGGGGTTTGTGGTTGGATTAGTCACAAGTGACCGAGAGATACTTTGTTCGTAGCCATGGGTTACCTCCTTCAAAGTTTCTTTTCAAATGTGTTTTATAGTTGAAGTTTAAGTTCTAGTGATTTTTAGCGTGTATTTTATGTTGTCTTTTATGTTTATTACAATAGTTGCACTTCAGCCCATATTATCTCCAGAGTTTGTGTTTTTTAAAAGTCATGTGTGCTTTTATTCTCTTGTGAGAAGTCAAACACTCCCTAACTTTATTTGTTCATGAGATGAGATGTTAATTTAGGTTGGTTCGTGTTTAATTTGAGTTAGCCCTGGTTAAGTTGGTAACCCAAATAGGTTTAGGCGTGGTTCAGATTAATCCTAATTAGGCTGAGTTGACAAAAGTTTGATTTGGGTCAGCCTAGATTAGGCTAGGTTGATCGAGGCTTGTTTAAGTTTATTTTGGGTTATTCCAGGTTAGGTCAAGTTGATCCAGGTTTGTTTAAGTTTGAATTTAGGTTGGTTTACATTTGATTTAGGTTAGCCCAAGTTAAGGTGGGTTGACCCAAGTTGATTTATGTTTGACTTTCGTTAGCACAAGATAGGTTGGGTTGATCCATGCTAATTTTAGTTAAATTAGGTTAGCCCATGTTAGGCTGGGTTAGTTCGAATTGGTTTGGAGTTTGTATTTAGGTTTGTTTTGAGTTAAGTTAGAAATTTGTTGGTTTGAGTTTAAGTCAGATTAGACATGAGTTAAGTTATAGGTTAAGTTTAGAAATTGCTTAAGTCAAGTCTATGTTGGGTTATACTTGAGTTCAGTTTTAAAGCTGGGTTTAGTTTTCGGTTATGTCAAGTCTAACTTGGGTTAGACTTGAGTTAAGTTTAAAGCTTGTTTTTATTTTTAATTAAGTCAAGTCTAACTTGTGTTAGACTTGAGTTACTTTTAAAATTTGAGTTGAGTTAGGTTTAAGTTGGGCTAGACCTAGGTTAAAATTAAAGTTTGAGTTGAGTTTGGTCTTAATTTGGTTAGACCCAACCAAAGTTTGAAATTTGAGTTAAGTTGGGTTAGACCAAATTTAAGTTTAAAGTAAATTAGTTTGAGTTAGGTTTAAATTCTGTTAGAACTAAGTTGAATTTAGAGTTTGAATTATTTTAGGTCCAAATTGGGTTAGATCTAAGTTAAGTTCTATGATAACTTCGGGTTAGCTTAGGTCTTGGATGGATTAGACCTAAGTGAAATTTTAAGTTTTGTTTATTAAGGTAATGTCATATTTAAAAGGATAATTATGAAATTAACCTTTTTAATTGATAATTTAATTTAAAGTTTTCATTAGGACGTATTCCTAAGATTTTCTAAATTAACTTTCATATTTGATGAAGTTTAGAAGAAAATTAGGGATAAAATTGCAAAATTTGCAATCGCATAAATTTACCCTTAATATGTTAATTTCATTTTTAAGTTTTCAAAGATGAAAAATAATAAATTTATTATGTGGGTCTACTGTCCTTACCTTCCTTATTAATTTCCATTTGAAACAAGTTTTTTTTACAAATATTTTAATTTTTATAATTATTTTTCAAATTATTTATAATTTTAATAAATAATTAAAACTTTCGGTGTTAGGGCAGAACCTCTATTCTTAGAAAAATCAATGGAGATTCCTAAGGACAAAGGAAATTTTTCCCTCAAACTTTCATAGTTTAAGGTCTTGTATTTGATTTTTAATAATTAAAAACTCTTTGGGGAATTTAATTAATTTAAAATTAAATATAATCTAATTAATCTCATTTTAATTTCTATTATTTTCTCCTCTGCTCACTGAATTTATAGTTATTTTTATTTTACTTTAATGATTTTTATTTGTTAAGTCATGAATTTTTTAAGTTTATATGCATTTTTTGGATTTAATTAATTAGAAAAAATTGGACTTTCCCACTTAAGCCAATCAGTGCCACATCATCCTCAAAGCCATCAAATGTTCACACATCGCCCCGTTGTTCGCTCTGCTTTCCATGCAAGAGACTGAGGTGGCCCTAATCTGATGAGGTCCTCTCTGCGGTTCTACCATTTGGTTTGATCTCCACCATTTGTTTCTAATACATGGAAACAAAAGACATCTGTTCATCATCCTTATAGGATAAAGAGCCGTCCATGTTCAACCCTAAGATCTTATGCTAGAGTTAGACAAATCGCTTGGGGTTTATTTCTAAAGCTTCATAAGATGGGCGAACCTATCTATACGGTTAAGTTGGTATGCATTGTTCATCCTGATCATAAAAAGACAAACTAATGGAAATAATGAAGAATTTGAGCCATTGATTTCTCCCAAAATTGAGGCCTCAATTGAGCTTGAGGGAAAGGACCGCCTTGGTTGTGCATGCTTCCTCCTTGCTCTGATTTGAGGTGAAATTGATCCTACCTATCAGCTAGACCAAATGGGGGAGCAGGTTAGTGTCAAACTATGATGAAGGGTTTAAGATTGAAGGATTTTGATTGAGAAAATGGTTTTAGGACCATGTAAAGCTTTCGGGAGGGTTAATTTAAAGTTTTGGAGAGGTTGGCATCAAGGCCGTAAGAAGCAATGGATTTTAGAGAGAATTAAGACAATGGGGTGGTGAAGGTGGCTTGAAGATGATGAGGATGAACTTCTCTAGTCTGTGGGAGGCCTTTTGTTATTGAGGGCTAAGGGGTTGGGTGGTTGGTTAAAAAGCTTGAGTGTGTGTGGAGACTCTCGGGTTGGGGTCTTTTTATTGACATGGGAGAGGCTTTGGTATGCTTGGGACCTTTAATAGATCTTCAAAGCTTGGGTAGAGGAATAAAGATGGCTTGGGTAGAGGTAAAGAAGTTTTCCCCATTTTTGATGCATTGGTCATTGTGTGCTCCAATGTCCATGGAGTGGCATGGCTAGTCCTAGAGCTAATTGGTGAGGGCTTAGATTTGGTGGTTTGACTCAATATTGGTCATCCATAACTCCCCTTTAGTTTGATCTAGGTTGGTTTGTCCAAGGCGACACTTGGTGGCTCTCTTTATTAAGTGTGCATTGCTTGACTTTTAATTTTTTTATATTTAATTTACTTTTAATTAATTCTTATTTGTGCTGCAGTGACACGAGACATTATTTGGGTCATGTGAGTAATGGGTTTACCTTTTAGGGTTACAAGGCTTAGGCCTAAGTTTGGCGCACATTTTCTATCCAGACACTTGACGTACCTCTACGTGCGGTGTAGGTTATTCCTGAGTTATTTTTAGGTTATTTCTGTGTTATTTTCAATAATCCCAAAATAACACAAAAATAAAGACCGCGGGTTATTTCTGGGTTCTTTTGGAATTATTGAAAATAACCCAGAAATAATCTGAAAATAACTCAAGACTACCTTGCGCCACAGGTAGAGTTACGTCAGGAGTCTGCACAAAAATTTTTTTGCTAAGTTTTGGCCTTGGATGGTGGGCTTGTCTTTAGATTGTTGGGCCTACCATATAACCTCCTTACAACTAACTAATCTAACTAATTTGATTAATCAATTTAATTTATTATTTTTTTGTTTTAATTAGGTTTGATCTAAATTCAACTTTATGATCATAGTGATTTTAGTATGAGGTTAAGTTGACTAGCAATATTTGGTAGTGTTTGGTGTTTTGAGGTTTCATAAATTTATTTTATTTTAATTTTTTATTAAGTACATTTGATTTTAACAACTTCTTTTTTGGTTTTAAATTTTGATGTTTTAGTCTACGTTTTTTCTTAGTTTAAGATTTTGGTCTAAAAGGCAAACATTTATTTAAACTGAAATTTGTCTCATACCCAATGGGTTTATTTCAGACAAAAGAGGATGTAGGGTTGGTCAATTGGTCATCACAAGGATTCTTAGGACTCTAGGAACTATGGGTTGCCTAAGGTCTCCTCCACCTATAGAAATTCAGTGTGGGCTTCTACCAATTTCAATTCTCATCATCTCAACCAATAGTAGAGGATTTTGGTTTAGCTTTATGAAACCATAAGTAAATGTAGAATTGGTTTGAAGATCTATGTGGGTGAGTTCCATCTCTAGGCATCTAAGAAGGTCACTAGGAAACCTTAAAGCTTAATCCTAGGCTTCTATAGAGAAAGAGGTTCTCACAAAGGGACATCAACATGAGGGAAAGTAAATCAACAAACACGAACATTCATCACTAATAAACTATCATATACAATTAGCCAAATACATGTAAAGTCTTAAAATCAAGGTGAAATTAACAGAAACTCTCACTCTACTTGAATACTCTTGAAGGTTACAAAAACATTTTTATTCTTTTTTTCTATAAGAAAAAGTAAGAAAATAACATTATTAACTAAGTAATAGATGAAGCCAATAAGGCTGACCAAATGTTAACTTAACTTGTCAAAAGTCAAATAGTTGACCTACAACGTAAATTAAAAGAACTACCCGAAAAAACCTCAAGTGAGCACTTCAGTGCAGGAGAAAACATGGCACTAAGAGACATTGAAATCAAGGTTGTATGATCATTGCATTTAAATTTTTGACAATAAAAATTACTCATTTTTATCGCAGCTTAACTTTCACAAAGTTAAAAACTTAGAGGCATTTATGTATGACTGAGAAAATTCAAACTTTAACAGACTGATAGCCACCCCAGCCAATTGACTGGCCACATCATCGGATGGGTCCAACAACGAAAAGGTGCCAGACATACGAGAAGATATCAGACATATGAAAAGGTGTTAATAAAGACAATAATAACTGGTTACTTTGAGGGATAATAATATATGGTAATTCGCAGGGGCATAATAACTGGTTACTCTCAAGGAAAGTAACAACCAGTAACTCTCAAGGGCATAATATCTTGTAACTCCAAGGGGGATAATAACTTATAACTTCCAGGAGACCAAGATGTAATTTTCTTTATACTCTCTATGNAAGTAACTCTCAGGGGCATAATATCTTGTAACTCCAAGGGGTATAATAACTTATAACTCCCACAAAACCAAGATGTAATTTTCTTGATACTCCCTATGATCTATAAATAAGGTCATTTTTTCATGTAAAGGGGAGGAGGCCATTTGGGTTTTCCAGCAATTTAGCATTACTCTTCCTTTCTCTTATAACAACTTCTTTCAATATATAAAATATGCACAAGAGCGTGGGAAACACACCCATTTTTTCTAGTTGGGGATAATCACTATGTCACTCGTTCTTTATCTCTCTAGCTCATTTTCTCTCAGTCAATCTATAGGCTCTATGCCTTGAGCATGGTCTATAGGACAAATTTGGATTAAACAATTAAAAAGTAAGAAAATCTTGGAGAAAATGAGATTATAGAAACTCCAATCATGACTATATATTAGTAGCTTGGCTAGGATAGTTATCTTTAGGTTACAAAATTTATAGTTAGTGGGTATAACAGTCATAGTTAGCTGTGAAAGTTGCAATTGTTGAAAATGATAGCGTAGTTGGCTACAAAATTCACCAGTGTTTTTCGATAATGATTAGTAGTCATTCACTTACACTTCTTGTCATGAGTAATGCTTTGATTGCTAGCTTATTATTCTCTTGTCTTCCCTTTCATGTGTAGAAAATGGGTATGTTTATAAATTTTGAGATGCGCATTTTGGAAAATTTTGCCAAAAGTTCAAAGCACTTCATTAAATGGTCCATAATAATTCATTTGATCATAATTCAATATCTTTAGAATTAAATGAAACTGTGCTCGTTGAAATTCTCACATTGAGCAACTCAAATTGACTATAAGAATGCCAAATTTAGAGACTATATGCCTTTTCAATTAATGCACTAAAATATTTGATTATACTTCAGGTGTTCGATTTGGACTTATTGGAATCAAATTAGAACAACTTTTGGATCATTACTCTTATAATGTTGAGATGTTTGGTTTTAAGTTTATTGGAATCAAAGTTTAGATAATGTTGAATATGAAATTGAAAGTTTTCTTATCCAAACTGCATTGTGATTTGTTCTTGATTGTATAAATTTCTTCGTGGCATATCAAGAATATTATATCTCATTCATCATGCACATTTATCACTTTCTAACACATCACTTAGTTTTTATCTCTCAATCACCATCATTGGATTACTTTTGCATTATTATAACTACTTGACAATTATGACCTGACTGTAGTCTTCCATCCATCAAAACTTGGCAATCGCCATCCACCTACCTTCAAAACTCTTAGTAACTTCTATAATATTTACATGAGACCAAGTAAGTGCTCCCAATTTTATAATATTAATTGGTTTTGAAGATGAATAAACTTACTAAACTCTCGTACATATCAAACTAATTCAATTAAGCTAAGTCCCACATTCTTTCACATTTTATAATTTTGATGTAAAAATCTTGAGCCTCTTATGAAAATCTTATTTTAGTTTCTTTTATGCTAAATTTCCATAAAATCTAGACATTAATCACTTACTTTATTTTCATAAATATTCCATCAAACAACATTTTATAATTTAAATTTAGTTTAAATATTATTCTAGATTATTCTAATGAAATTAAATCAAAATAAACACCAATATCTAGTTTAGCATTCAATCTTTGGTCACAAAAAAAAGTGAGTTTGCTAGTTAAAAAAAAAATAATAATTCATAAATTAATTTGTTATTCTATTGTAGAGTAGGTATTGAATTAGTAATCTCTTAGATATGAGTCCACTTAAGGAAATTTAATGGAATTTTAGGTTTAATCTATGAAAGAGTATATCTTATTTCTCTAATTTGATGATAATATGTTTGCAAGGCTTGAATCAATCATACTTTAAAATTTTGAGCTAGAGTTTAAAATCTGAGCCTCATTATTAAGCAACACTATATTTAGGCATGGGTATGAAGTCCTTTGATCAAAGTTAAATGTAAAAGAATGCATCCAATGCCATTGTGTTAAAATTACATATATTCAATATAATATTGAAAGTTACACATATTTTTTGGGTGCAAAACTTTAATGAGAAAAATATTTTCAAGTGTACTGATCCAATAAAAAAATCTTAGTTTTTTGTTACTCTTTTATGAAATAGAATATAAATCTTGGTTGTCCTTTGTTTAAAAGTGTAAGACTTAACCGAATAAGGAGAGTAGAATCAGAAAAGGTCAAAGAAACTGGTAATAAAGAAAGCTCTTAGAAAAATTCTTGAAAAACCCCAACCAAAAATCTCACGCTTATAGTACCGACCTCATATTTATAAAGCTTTGTTGGAATTAGCAGTGCATCTATGTTGTACATATGAGTTCTACAAATGAAGAAGTCATACCTAAATGTGATTCAATATGCATTTTCTTTTGAATTCAATGCATCTTATTCTACCCATAGGCATGTATATTTTATTCAAACCAAACTCTACTGATGTTGGTATGTGGCCTCTCTTCTGACCCGATTCACTTACAAAGTTGTCAAACTCACATATTAATTGAGCTATATGTTTTTAGGTGTACAATAAGTTTTTCGAGAATCTAACTTCGAGAATCTAACGTTAGTTTTAAGTATTTTTAGTAATTATGAATGTTCCATTTTTTATGCCTGAGCAAAACTCCAACCAATTTTCTCCTTTAAACTATCTTACATAAGATCTATTGTACAAAAAAACATACCATTACACTTAAACCATATATAAAATCCTTTTGAGTTATATACATTTTTAGGGGTATATTGACTTTCTTGAGATATAAAGTTAGTTTTATGCATGTTATAATAAGCTTAATTGCTCCATAAGGATGCCATAGTTAAACTCTAAGTGCTTTTCTCTATAAATCATACCATATACATACAATCATACATATAATCCTCTCATTGTGTATATAATTAGTTCAAACATATTTCTTATGCACCTATAATTTATATTTTTATAATCATATTTTGGTAGATGCTCATCCTGTGAATAGTATTAATTAATGAGCTGAAGAGCACTACTATGGTAAAATTTCCCATACAACATATTTCATAATATATATCAAAATATTTTTGTATTTCGTTTAATCATACAATAATAAAAATACCCTGCTTGCATGATTATTTATTGATTATTATATTTTGGATTTTTGACACTTGAGTTGTTTAGCACTTATTGATGATTTATATTACATCATATGAAATGATATAAATGTATAAAATACTTTTAATCATAAACTATATTTTATAATATGCTCATAATATGTTTCGCCAATGACATAACATATATACATAAACTAAAATATACAAACATTTATGAATATTTAAGGAGCAATGATTTAAGAATGTAATCAATCATCTATGTTAGAATGTTAATCTTATTTACAAATATACCAAAAAAATGTTATATTTTATTTTAATTAGATGTGAAACAGGCATTTTCAATTTTTTGTATGTTTGTTTGGACATCAATACGTCACTATCAAGATTATAATTCTGAATTTTTATTATATATTACATCATATCTGGGTCTTTTAATATGACAAATACAAATTCATGATTGAAGTCAGAATTTAGTTATTTAATCTAAGTATTTTTACTTGGGAAATCATAACCTCAACAACTATTCTAAAATATCCATCAATACATTAAATTTGAACTATGTTTGTTTGCTTTAACTTTATGATTAAACATACACATAGTTGATAAAATAGAAGATTGGGAAAACAGTGATGATGTACTAAGTTTAATATCATTGTAATAATCATCTGAGAGTAATATACAAGATATTCATGAGCATTCTTATAGTTTAACTTGACTCCCATTTTATTTTACCTCTCTGAATTTTATTTTTCTGGTGAATTTTATGTGATCAATTGAATCTTATGCTCACCATATTATATTAATATGTGAATTGATCTTGGTGAAGAGGAAAAGATCTTACAAAAGGTGATCTCAATCAATTAAAATAATTATCAATAAATTAAATGCGACGACTAGAAATGCAAGGCATGGTGCTCTTGCTAATATGCATCATTTACTTTCTAACTATTTTAGTGGCTTAAGGTTGCACAAAACTTAGAATGAATTGAATTATGATTCTCNTCTAATCTAGTACAAACACAAGATTTGGTCATATGCACCTTCTTGGACTTATGGTCAAATTCAAATCAATTGAGCTTGATATAGTCAAATGAGCCTTCCATGACTCACCTTAGACCTTAGGGTTGAGTTTAAAGCCAGCCATCAACCCATGGTTAGGCTTGATATTTTCATCTTAGACTCTAGGGTTGAGTTTAAAGCCAGCCATACACCCATGGTTAAGCTTCATATTTATCTCATGGGTAAAGTTTTTTAAAAAATATTTAAAAGGGATAATAAAGAGGTTAAATCAATGTACTTTCCATACCACATGTCCATACCCTATGGTGCCATTTTTANTTTCTTTTTTCTTTTAAAAATACATGATGGATTAATGTAAACGATTATGCTAGCTATCATGAAAATATATAAATGGAGTGAAAAGGAGTTCTTATTTAGAATGTTAAAACTAAGTAAAATTTATGTACATACGCAAATAATATTTTTGTATTTATATATTTAGAGTCCAAGATTTCATATTTATATTTATAAAACTTCCGAAATCATAAACTTATGTATAATAAAATTTTAAGAAGTAAATAGTAATGATGTTTTCAATATGGAATGAAGCACTAGATGTATGATTAAAAGCGTTTTATTTTAATGCAAAAAAATAATAATGAATGTATTTATTTTTATTATTAATGTGTTAATTATTATTCTTTTTATTTAGGACAATCCAGTCAAGATGACTATGGTTTTCTGTCGTCTCAAGATTATCAGGTTCCCTGATCTACCTAGTATACAGGGGCGGTTAAGCTTATTCCGACTGAAAAATTCTTTTCAACAATCATGAGCTGCGACATGCAAGAGATCTTCATAGACATGGGTGGTAGGGTTAAAGTTATGTTCATTGATTTTTGTTTACTAGGTTTTCATTTAACTTTTAATGTCTTTTCTGGATTTTAAGTGGTTGAAAATTTAAGATTGCTTAAGTCTTCTTAAATGATTAAATTTGGTGATTTATTCTTAGATGTTGAAACAACCCAGCCAAGATCCCATGATTCCATCTTCCCCGGGTCATTGGGGTTTGTGGTTGGATTAGTCACAAGTGACCGAGGGATACTTTGTTCATAGCCATGGGTTACCTCTTTCAAAGTTCCTTGTCAAATGAGTTTTATAGTTGAAGTTTAAGTTCTAGTGATTTTTAGTGTGTATTTTATGTTGTCTTTTATGTTTATTACAATTCTTGCACTTCAGCCCATATTATCTCCAGAGTGTGTGTTTTTTAAAAGTTATGTGTGTTTTTATTCTCTTATGAGAAGTCAAACACTCCCTAACTTTATTTATTCATGAGATGTGCTAATGTTAATTTAGGTTGGTTCGTGTTTAATTTGAGTTAGCCCTGGTTAAATTAGGTAACCCAAATAGGTTTAGGTGTGGTTCATATTAATCCTAATTAGGTTGAGTTGACATAAGTTTAATTTTGGTCAGCCTGGGTTAGGCTAGGTTGATCCAGGCTTGTTTAAGTTTATTTTGGGTTAATCCAGGTTAGGTCAGGTTGATCCAGGTTTGTTTAAGTTTGAATTTTGGTTAGTTTACGTTTGATTTAGGTTAGCCCAAGTTAATGTGGGTTAACCCAAGTTGATTTATGTTTGACTTTGGTTAGCACAGGATAGGTTGGGTTGATCCATGTTAGTTTTAAGTTAAATTAGGTTAGCCCATGTTAGGCTGGGTTAGTTTAAATTGGTTTTGAGTTTGTATTTAGGTTTGTTTTGAGTTAAGTTAGAATTTTTTTTGTATGAGTTTAAGTCAGATTAGACATGAGTTATAAGTTAAGTTTAGAAATTGCTTAAGTCAAGTCTAGGTTGGGTTATACTTGAGTTCAACTTTAAAGCTGGGTTTAGTTTTCGGTTAGGTCAAGTCTAAATTGAGTTAGACTTGAGTTAAGTTTAAAGCTGGTTTTAGTTTTTAATTAAGTCAAGTCTAACTTGTGTTAGACTACAGTTACATTTAAAATTTGAGTTGAGTTAGGTTTAAGTTGGGTTAGACCTAGGTTAAAATTAAAGTTTTAGTTGAGTTTGGTCTTAATTTGGTTAGACCCAACCAAAGTTTGGAATTCCAGTAAAGTTGGGTTAGACCAAATTTAAGTTTAACGTAAATTAGTTTGAGTTAGGTTTAAATTCTGTTAGAACTAAGTTGAATTTAGAGTTTGAATTATTTTAGGATCAAATTGGGTTAGATCTAAGTTAAGTTCTATTATAACTTTGGGTTAGCTTAGGTCTTGGATGGATTAGACATAAGTGAAATTTTAAGTTTTGGTTATTAAGGTAATGTCATATTTAAAAGGATAATTATAAAATTAACCTTTTTAATTGATAATTTAATTTAAAGTTTTCATTAGGATGTATTCCTAAGATTTTCTAAATTAACTTTCGTATTTGATGAAGTTTAGAAGAAAATTAGGGATAAAATTTCAAAATTTGCAATTGCATAAATTTACCTTAATATGTTGATTTCATTTTTAAGTTTTCAAAGATGAAAAATAATAAATTTATTATGCGGGTTTACTGTCCTAACCTTCCTTATTAATTTCAATTTGAAACAAGTTTTTTTTAACAAATATTTTAATTTTGATAATTATTTTTCAAAATATTTATAATTTTAATAACTAATTATAACTTTCGGTGTTAGGGAGAACCTCTATCTTTGGAAAAATCAATGGAGATTCCTAAGGAAAGAGGAAATGGACCCTCAAACTTTCATAGTTTTTGGTCTTATATTTAATTTTTAATAATTAAAAACTCTTTGGGGCATTTAATTAATTTAAAATTAAATATAATCTAATTAATCTCATTTTAATTTCTAACTGAGGTGGCCCTGATCTGATGAGCTCCTCTCTGCGGTTCTACCATTTGGTTTGATCTCCACCATTTGTTTCTAATACATGGAAACAGAAGACATCAGTTCATCATCCTCATGGGATAAAGAGTCGCCAATGTTCAACCCTAAGATCTTGTGCTAGAGTTAGACAATTTACTTGGAGTTTATTTCTAAATTTACTTGGGGTTTATTTCTAAAGCTTCATAAGATGGGCGAACCTATCTATACAGTTAAGTTGGCATGCTGTGCATCCTCCTCATAAAAAGCCAAAATAAGGGAAACAATGAAGAATTTGAGCCATTACTTTCTCCCAAAATTGAGGCCTCAATTGAGCTTGATGCAAAGGACCGCCTTGGTTGTGCATGCTTCCTCCTTGCTCTTATTTGAGTTGAAATTGATCCTAGCTATGAGCTAGACCAAATGGGGGCGCAGGTTTGTGTTAAAATATGATGAAGGGGTTAAGATTGAAGTATTTTGATTGGGAAAAGGGTTTTAGGACCATGTAGAGCTTTTGGGAGGGTTAATTTAGAGTTTTGGTGAGGTTCGCATCAAGGCCGTAAGAAGCATTGGATTTTAGAGAGAATTAAGACAATGGGGTGGTGAAGGTGGCTTGAAGATGATGGGATGAATTGCTCTAGTTTGTGGGAGGCATTTTGCTATTGAGGGCTAAGTGGTTGGGTGGTTGGTTAAAAGGCTTGAGTGTGTGTGGAGACTCTCAGGTTGGGGCCTTTTTATTGACATGGGAGAGGCTTTGGTATGCTTGGGACCTTTAACGGATCTTCAAAGCTTGGGTAGAGGGATAAAGATGGCTTGGGTAGAGGTAAAGAAGTTTTCCTCATTTTTGATGCATTGATCATGGTGTGCTCCAATGTCCATGGAGTGGCATGGCTAGTCCTAGAGCTGATTGGTGAGGGCTTAGATTTGGTGGTTTGACTCAATATTGGTCATCCATAACTTCCCTTTAGTTTGATCTAGGTTGGTTTGTCCAAGGCGACACTTGGTGGCTCTCTTTATTAAGTGTGCATGGCTTGACTTTTAATTTTTTTATATTTAATTTACTTTTAATTAATTCTTATTTGGTCTGTAGTGACACGAGACATTATTTGGGCCATGTGAGTCATGGGTTTACCTTTTAGGGTTACATGGCTTAGGCCTAAGTTTGGCGCGCATTTTTTGTCCAGACACCTGACGTACCTCTACGTGCGGTGCAGGTTATTCTTGAGTTATTTTCATGTTATTTCTGGGTTATTTTTAATAATCTCAAAATAACCCAGAAATAACCCAAAAATAAAGGCTACGAGTTATTTCTAGGTTCTTTTGGGATTATTGAAAATAACCCTGAAATAACCTGAAAATAACTCAGGAATAGCCTGCGTCGCACGTAGAGCTACGTCAGTAGTCCGCACAAAATTTTTTTTTCTAAGTTTGGGCCTTGGATGTTGGGCTTGTCTTTAGATCGTTGGGCCTACCATCTAACCTTCTTAAAATTAACTAATCTAACTAATTAGATTAATCAATTTAATTTATTATTTTTTTGTTTTAATTAGGTTTGATCTAAATTCAACTTTATGATCATAGTGCTTTTAGTATGAGGTTAAGTTGACCAACAATATTTGGTAGTGTTTGGTATTTTGAGGTTTCATAAATTTATTTTATTTTAATTTTTTATTAAGTACATTTGATTTTAACAACTTCTTTTTTGGTTTTAAATTTTGATGTTTTAGTCTATGCTTTTTCTTAGTTTAAGATTTTGGTCTAAAAGGCGAACATTTCTTTAAACTGGAATTTGTCTCATACCCAATGGGTTTCTTTCAGACCAAAGAGGATGTAGGAGTGGTCAATAGGTCATCACAAAGATTCTTAGGACTATAGGAACTATGGGTTGCCTAAGGTCTCCTCCACCTATAGAAATTCAGTGTGGGCTACTGCTAATTTCAATTCTCATCATCTCAACCAATAGTTGAGGATTTTGGTTTAGCTTTATGAAACCGTAAGTGAATGTAGAGTTGGTTTGAAGTTTTATGTGGGTGAGTTCCATCTCTAGGCATCTAAGAAGGTCACCAGGAAACCTTAAAGCTTGACCTAGGCTTCTATAGAGAAAAGAGGTTCTCAAAAAGGGACATCAACATGCGGGCAAGAAAATCAAAAAACACGAGCATTCATCACTAAGAAACTATCATATATAATTATCCAAATGCATGTAAAGTCCTAAAACGAAGGTGAAAATAACAGAAACTCTCACTCCACTTGAATACTCTTGAAGATTACAAAACATTTTTATTCATTTTTTCTATAAACCAAAGTAAGAAAATAACATTATTAACTAAGTAATAAATGAAGCCAATAAGTCTGACCAAATGTTACCTTAACTTGTCAAAAGTCAAACAGTTGACCCGCAACGCAATTTAAAAAACTACCCGAAAAAGCCTCAAGTGAGCACTTCAGTGCAGGAGAAAACAGAGCACTAAGAGACATTGAAATCAAGGGAGTATGATGATTGCATTTAAAATTTTGACAATTAAAATTAATCATTCTTATCGCATCTTAACTTTCCAAAAGTTAAAAACTTAGACGCATTTATGTATGACTGAGAAAATTCAAACGTTAGCAAAGACTGACAGCCACCCCAGCCAATTGACTGGCCACACCATCGGATGGGCCCGACAAAGAAAAGGTGCCAGACATACGAGAAGATGTCAGACATATGAAAAGGTGTTAATAAAGACAATAATAACTGGTTACTTTGAGGGATAATAATATATGGTAATTCGCAGGGGCATAATAACTGGTTACTCTCAAGGAAAGTAACAACCAGTAACTCTCAAGGGCATAATATCTTGTAACTCCAAGGGGGATAATAACTTATAACTTCCAGGAGACCAAGATGTAATTTTCTTTATACTCTCTATGATTTATAAATAAGGGCATCTTTTTCATGTAAAAGAGAGGAGGCCATTTGGGTTTTCTAGCAATTTAGGCATTACTCTTCCTTTCTCTTATAACAACTTCTTTCAATATATAAAGCATGCACAAGAGCGTGGGAAACACAACCATTTTGCCAAGTTGGGGATAATCACTATGTCACTCGTTTTTTTATCTCTCTAGCTCATTTTCTCTCACTCAATCTGTAGGCTCTATGCCTTGAGCATGGTCTATAGGACAAATTTGGATTAAACAATTAAAAAGTAATAAAATCTTGGATCCTAACCTAGTTAAAGTGATCCTTTAAAAAATTTAAAATAAAAATGTCAATTATTCTCTTTAAGTGGAGAAAATGAGATTATAGAAACTCCAATCATGACTATATAGTAGTAGCTTGGCAAGAATAGTTATCTTTGGGTTACAAAATTTATAGTTAGTGGGTATAGCAGTCATAGTTACCTGTGAAAGTTGTAATTGTTTATAATGATAGTGTAGTTGGCTACAAAATTCACCAGTTTTTTCCGATAATGATTAGTAGTCATTCACTTACACTTCTTGTCATGAGAAATGCTTTGATTGCTAGCTTATTATTCTCTTGTCTTCCCTATCATGTGTAGAAAATGGGTATGTTTATAATTTTTGAGATGCGCATTTTGGAAAATTTTGCCAAAAGTTCAAAGCACTTCATTAAATGGTCCATAATAATTCATTTGATCATAATTCATTGTCTTTAGAATTAAATGAAACCGTGCTCGTTGAAATTCTCACATTGAGCAACTCAAATTGACTATAAGAAGGCCAAATTTAGAGACTATATGCCTTTTCAATTAATGCACTAAAATATTTGATTATACTTCAGGTGTTTGATTTGGACTTATTGGAATCAAATTATAACACCTTTTGGATTATTAGTCTTATAATGTTGAGATGTTTGGTTTTAAGTTTATTGGAATCAAAGTTTAGATAATGTTGAATATGAAATTGAAAGTTTTCTTATCCAAACTGCATTGTGATTTGTTCTTGATTGTATAAATTTCTTCGTGGCATATCAAGAATATTATATCTCATTCATCATGCTCAATTATCACTTTCTAACAATCATCACTTAGTTTTTATCTCTCAATCACCATCATTGGGTTACTTTTGCGTTATTATAACTACTTGACAATTATGACCTCACTGTAGTCTTCCATCCATCAAAACTTGGCAATCGCCATCCACCCACCTTCAAAACTCTTAATAACTTCTATAATATTTACATGAGACCAAGTAAGTGCTCCCAATTTTATAATATTAATTGGTTTTGAAGATGAATAAACTTACTAAACTCTCGTACATATCAAACTAATTCAATTAAGCTAAGCCCCACGTTCTTTCACATTTTTTAATTTTGATGTAAAAATCTTGAGCCTCTTATGAAAATCTTATTTTAATTGCTTTTATGCTAAATTTCCATAAAATCTAGACAATAATCACTTACTTTATTTTCATAAATATTCCATCAAACAACATTTTTATAATTTAAATTTAGTTTAAATATTATTCTAGATTATTCTAATGAAATTAAATCAAAATAAACACCAATATCTATGTTGGCATTTAATCTTTGGTCACAATAAAGTGAGTTTTCTAGTTTAAAAAAAAAAATAAATAATGCATAAATTAATTTGTTATTCTATTGTAGAGTAGGTAATTTAATGGAATTTTAGGTTTATTTTATGAAAGAGTATTTCTTATTTCTCTAATTTGATGATAATATGTTTGCAAGGACTGAATCAATCCTACTTTAAAATTTTGAGCTAGAGTTTAAAATCTGAGCCTCATTATTAAGCAACACTATATTTAGGCATGGGTATGAAGTCCTTTGATCAAAGTTAAATGTAAAAGAATGCATCCAATGCCATTGTGTTAAAATTACATATATTCAATATAATATTGAAAGTTACACATATTTTTTGGGGGCAAAACTTGATTGAGAAAAATATTTTCGAGTGTAATGATCCAATAAAAAATCTTAATTTTTTGTTACTCTTTTATGAAATTGAATATAAATTTTTGTTGTACATATGAGTTCTACGAATGAAGAAGTCATACCTAAATGTGATTCAATATGCATTTTCTTTTGAATTCAATGCATCTTATTCTACCCATAGGCATGTATATTTTATTCAAACCAAACTCTACCGATGTCGGTATGTGGCTTCTCTTCTGACCCGATTCACTTACAAAGTTGTCGAACTCACATATTAATTGAGCTATATGTTTTTAGGTGTACGATAAGTTTTTTGAGAATCTAAGGTTAGTTTTAAGTATTTTTTAGTAATTATGAATGTTCCATTTTTTATGCCAGAGCAAAACTCCAACCAATCTTCTCCTTTAAACTATCGTACATAAGATCTAATGTACAAAAAATCATACCATTACACTTAAACCATATATAAAATCCTTTTGAGTTATACATTTTTAGGGGTATAAAGTTAGTTTTATGCATGTTATAATAAGCTTAATTGCTCCATAAGGATGCCATAGTTAAACTCTAAGTGCTTTTCTCTATAAATCATACCATATACATACAATCATACATATAATCCTCTCATTGTGTATATAATTAGTTCAAACATATTTCTCATGCACCAATAATTTATATTTTTATAATCATATTTTTGTTGCTGGTAGATGCTCATCCTATGAATAGTATTAATTAATGAGCTGAAGATCACTACTACGGTAAAATCTCCCATACAATATATTTCATAATATATATCAAAATATTTTTGTATTTCGTTTAATCTTCCAATAATAAAAATACACTTCTTGCATGAATATTTATTGATTAACTAATTATTTTCTAAACCTTATTATTAGCACTTATTGATGATTTATATTACATCATATGAAATGATATAAATGTATAAAATACTTTTAATCATAAACTATATTTTATAATATGCTCATAATATGTTTCGCCAATGACATAACATATATACATAAACTAAAATATACAAACATTTATGAATATTTAAGGAGCAATGATTTAAGAATGTAATCAATCATCTATGTTAGAATGTTAATCTTTATATTTTATTTTAATTAGATGTGAAACATGCATTTTCAATTTTTTTTATGTTTGTTTGGACATCAATACGTCACTATCAAGATTATAATTCTGAATTTTTATTATATATTACATCATATTTGGGTCTTTTAATATGACAAATACAAATTCATGATTGAAGTCATAATTTAGTTATTTAATCTAAATATTTTTATTTGGGAAATCATAATCTCAACAACTATTCTAAAATATCCATCAATACATTAAATTTGAACTATGTTTGTTTGCTTTAACTTTATGATTAAACTTGCACATAGTTGATAAAGCAGAAGATTGGAGAAACAGTGATGATGTACTAAGTTTAATATCATTGTAATGATCATCTGAGAGTAGTCAACAAGATATTCATGAGCATTCTTATAGTTTAACTTGACTCCCATTTTATTTTACCTCTCTGAATTTTATTTTTCAAGTGAATTTTATGTGATCAATTGAATCTTATGCTAACCATATTATATTAATATGTGTATTGATTTTGGTGAAGAGGAAAAGATCTTACAAAAGGTGATCACAATCAATTGAAACAAATATCAATAAATTAAACGCGAGGACTAGAAATACAAGGCATGGTGCTCTTGCTAATATGTATCATTTACTTTCTAACTATTTTAGTGGCTTAAGGTTGCACAAAACTTAGAATGAATTGAATTATGATTCTCCTTTCAAGTGATGCTCTCTACTTGATGTGGTTCAAAAAAAAATAGAGATTGATTGCATCAAGTTTAGTCATTACATATCACATTAATAGTTAAGAATTTAAATTTGAATACTCCATGACTTATCTTGAATAACTTAAGCTAATCAACCAATTTTTCTATATTTTTTTGCTCAAGAATGGGACCAAATCAATGAAGAACTGACCAATCATATTGAATGAAATTTATCAACCATACTCAATTGGGTTAATAACTATCTCCTTTTTTTTTATAAGAGCACATTAAAAACTTCAAAAATACAATCATGACTAATTTCAAATTAAATTTATTTGAAATATGTGCCTTTATCAGTTTTGATTTCAACTTAAAATCAAGTGCTTATGCACAATGTGTCAAAGTTTTATGCATATTTAGGTTAAATTTAATTTGAACAACTTCTAAAAAAAANCGAATTTCTGCCCGAAACCAGGAAAAATCTCAATCCCAACCTACACAGCACCAAACTCCAAATTACATAGCCCTACACCTTCACAACAGTGAAAGAAGCCAAACCCCCCATCAATTCCCCCTCTGAAATAGCCTCTACCATAGCTCTCAACCAACACCCAAAATCGTCCCTCTGAAACAGTCTCTACCATAGCTCTCAACCAACACCCAAAATCGGCCTTGATCAAAATCATACATAGGATTTACACCAGGGCCAGAGGCTACATCCCTAAGCTCTTTAGGACCTAACGAAGGTGTGAAGAATCTCTGATTGAGGCTAAACCTCAGAGCAAAGGTATAACCTCGCTCACTCTCCCGAGTCTTTACGAGCTCTCCATTTATAATGGCTTAATTTCATAGCATGTTTACCGTATGGATGTGTTCGTCTCTTTAAGATGAGTAATTTAAAAAAATAATCACTAAAATCCATTAAGAAATAAGGGAGATATTAAGCTTTTAAAACGGACGACTCTCAGTTAAGGCTATCGGGGACGATGAACGGATGTCGTCCATTCTCGCGTGTATTAGATGAACGGCGGAGATCAAGCCGGATGATCATCCGGGACGATAAAGCGGGCCGCGTGGCAGCTGAGTCAGAAGGCGGCATCGAATAGGAGCGCGTCGCGAGGCTTTTCGACGGATCCGAGGATCCAGTCAGCCCGCGTTTGAATAAATAAATAGGATATTTAATAAATTCAGAAAATAGCTCCTAAGCTTTAAAAATCCATATCTTTGCATAGAAAATTTATAAAAATAAAATAAAAATACCCTCTTACTCGGTAAACAGAGGAGAATCATGTGTAATTATTTTCACATTCATTTGATGCATAAATTATTTTTAAAAATGAATTAGGGTTAGGGGTTTTTTAATTCTCCATTCATGTTGGAATATCACTTTGACCCCAAATTTTTATATGTTGTAGACTCTGTCTAGATGCACAATTTGAACATTTTTCCAAAGACATAGGAGATCTCTAGACAGAGATCTTAATTTTCGAAGTTTTTAGGCATTTTCTGTTCAAATAATTATAGAAAATTGCATGTGGCTTAAAAAATTTTACAAATATTCATATGAGTTTCACTTGGCTAGAGTAGTCTTAGGAAATAATTTTATGATTTTTAAAAATCGAAACACCATTATTTTAAGCAAACCCCAATTTGCTTAAAATATTTAATTTGGAGAACATAAAGATCAAAATCATTTGACTTTTGTTCTCCACTGTGATTTATATGTCAGAGAATTCACCATAAAAATTTTAAAAGGTTTTGAGATTATTTAATATTTTTAATTGATTTTTAAAGATNCCAATGTGAAAAGTGGAGGGTTGAGTTAGTTAGTCGACAACCAGCGAAAAACTTGTCGAAAAAATCATGACATGAATTCTTTTCCTCATTATGTAAGTGTTAGGGCTTCCATAGAAGCTGCACACTATATTGTCTGAATACAGTGAAAAGTGTGCATGGGCCGCTACACCGGCGCCCGTGTGTAGTGTCAAAAAAGCATGGGTTCCCAAATTACTAACGGATGCACGTAAAAAAATTAGTCCATGAAACTAATATTATCTTAAGATCTTGGAATACTGGTACTCTCACTGGTAAGTTAATGTATTTATAAATATGAGTTTAAAAGATAATGTTGATTTATAGCCCTTAAGATTATTGTTGATACTATGATTTTTAATATTATGAGTGTTTATGCTCCGCATGTAAGTTTAGATAAAATTTCTAAAGATAAATTCTAGAATGACTTAGAAGACTTAATATGAATTATACCTCTTGAAAAAAGGATTTTTATTGGAAGAGAGACATGCCAATAAAGTGGTATAAAATTTTAGAAATATGGTGGCTACAATTTTTGAGTGATTAATGAAGAATGTAGAGCTATATTAAATTTTGCATTAGTTCTAATTTTGTTATTGCTAATACTTTATTTAAGAAAATAGATTAGCATATTATTACTTATAAAAATGGATCTAATAAAACAAAAATTGATTATTTTCTTATTATAAGGAGAGATTATTGAGAATGTAAAGATTGCAAGGTTATTTCAAGTGAGAATTTAAGTACTCAACGTCGATTATTAATTCTAGATTTTAAGATTCAGAGTTATAAAATAAAGAATAGTAAGAATCTTCATCGTAGAATTAGATGAAGTTACCTAAAAGACACAAACAAATTTATTTTTATGAGTAAAATTCAATATTCAAAAATTGTGGTGTTCATGAAGAAACAAATTCTATATAGGATAAAGTAACAAACACAATTAAACAAGTGGCAAAAGTTATACTTGGAGAATCAAAAAAAAACGTTTCTATAAATAAAAATAGTTGGTGGTGGAATAAGAATCTGTGCAAAAAATGTAAAATATAAGAAGTTATGTCATAAAATTTGTTTTAAATGTAAAAGCTTAGAGAACTGAGAAAAATATGAAACGGTTCGTATGGAGTCTAAAAGAACAATCTATGACGCTAAAATATCTCCTTTTAGTGATCTTTATAATAGATTAAATACTAAGGATAGTGAAAAATATATGTATAAACTAGACAAATAAAGAGAAAAGAAAAGTAAGGATTTAAGTCAAGTAAAGTGTATTGAAGATGAAAATAAAAAAGGAACTTTTCTTAGAAAATAATATTCAAAATAGGTGGGTGAGTTATTTTGATAAACTTTTTAATGAAGATTTAAAAAATATGATTGAACTTAGTGATCTTCATATCGTTTATAACAATAAAATGTTTCATTTTACCATCACATTAGTAAGAATAAGTTTAGAAGGCTTTAAAGAAAACCAAAGGTGAAAAGTGTGTAGGACCTGATGATATCTTAATTGAAGCGTGGAAAAATTTATGAGATTTGGGAGTTTCTTGGCTTACTAAACTCTTTAATATTATTTTAAGAACTAAAAAATGTGTGAGGAGTGGAGGAACAGTATTTTTGTCCCCATTTTTAAGAATAAAGGGGATGCACTAGAGTGTGCAATTTATAGAGGAGTTAAGTTGATGTGTCATACATTAAAATTTTAGGAGAGGGTAATTGACCATAAGTTAAGACCTATTAAAAACATTACTCATAATCAATTTGGATTTATGCCGAGCAGGTGTATGATGGAAGCTATACATTTATTGATAGGTTTGATGGAGAAGTTCTGAGATAATAATGAGGATCTACATATAATTTTTATTGATTTAAAAAAGCTTACAATAAGGTTCCAAGAGATATACTTTGAAATGTATTGATATGACATATATTCAAGTCATTAAAGATATGTATACAAGTGTTGTTACTTGTGTTCAAATAGAAGAAGAATTAACCAAATTTTCTATTTTTGTTTGTTTACTTCAGGGATCGGTTTTAAGCCCATATCTTTTTCCTTTAGTTATGAATGGTCTTACTAGACACTTATAGGAGGATGTACTTTGGTGTATGCTTTTTGCTGACCATATCCTTCTCGTGGATAAGACGAGAAAAAAAGCTCAGGAAAAACTTGAATTATGGAGGTCTGCCTTGGAGTCCGAAGGCCTTCGTTTGAGTAGAACTAAAAATGAATACATGGAATGTAATTTTAGTAGTAGTAGCTCTAATGAAAGAAATATAACTATGGGTGATCAATGTATTAAAAGGGAGTGCTTTAGATATCTTGGGCCTATTGTTCAAAGTGAACGTGATATCGATGGGGATGTTATTAATAGAATCCAATTTGGTTGGTTGAAGTGGAGGAATGCTTCAGGCTTATTGTGTGATAGGAAAATACATCTTTGATTGAAAGGAAAATTTTTATAAGTTGGTGGTGAGATCTGCAATGCTCCATGGAATTAAATGTTGGCCTTTAAAAGAGAAGCATAAAAGTAAGTTAAGTGTTGTTGAGATGAGAATGATTAGGTGGATGAATGGCTTTACACTTAGAGACAAAATTTGAAATGATTATATCCATAATAGGGTTGGAGTAGCTCCAGTGACAAACAAAATAAGAGAAAGTTGTCTTAGATGATTTGGTCACATTAAACATCGACCATCTGATGAGCCTATTAGAAGAGTACATGTTTTAGATTTGACTTATGTTAAGAAAGACAGGAGTAGACCAAGGAAGACTTGGACATATTGTATAAAAAATGATCTTAGTCTATTAGAATTAAATAAAAATATGAAACTAAATAGGATGCAATGGAGAAAAAGATTAATGTGACCGCCCCCACTTAGTTGGATAAAGGCTTTGTTGTTGTTGTTGTTGTACTATAGATATTTTACTCGATAGTTTTTAATTTAGGCCAGTTGTCAGTTGTGTCCCACTATTTTTTTTTTAATTTTTCTTGCCGGTTATGCATTTAAACACAAAATTTGACTTTTATTATTTTAAAATTTATTTTTTGTTTTATGATATTTTCCTTTTTATGTTTGATTATGGATATTAATTGTCTAACAAGTGCTTGAAGGCCCATTTTTTTGTATTCGATTACGATCATATATTGCATAAGCATATTTTTAATTTACATTTTTTGTGTGGTTCTTGTGGCTCCTATTCTAACTTAAGAATTTCTTATTTTTGCAACTCATAAGCACTCTCTGATGATTAAACTAAATACTTAAAGCCGTTGTTGATGACTTATAGATCACAATGGAAGACATTAGTAGTGAACTCTAACTCTTAATTGTTAGGATAAAGAACTCTCTTGTTGCATGCATGGAACTTGATTTGCATGATAATCATCGCAAAAAGTTATCTAAGAGGAGAAATCAAAATACTATAATAACATAAAATTACTGCTTATGATGACCTTTGTTGCCTGATGTTCTTTTTCGTTTCATTTTGACCCCCAATTAATGAACTAAGGTAAAAAGGCACTTTTGTAATGTGGTACCGCTCACCTACCACATCTCACCAATCGCTCACCTACCGCTCACCTACCGCTCACCTACCTCCCACCTACCCCTCTCTTGCTTCTATAAATAGAGAGGGTGTGAGACTTAGGAGAGCAAGGGAAGAAATCTTAAGGGTGTGAGGCTTATGAGAGCAAGGTAGAAGATATCTTAAGTTACCACAAAGGAGGAGAGAATAGCTACAGAGTTAAAGAGGAGGAGAGCATCTTGAGGCCTTGTATCAAGGTGTCGCTTGAGAGGGAGGCCATAGAAGGAAGATGAGGGCTCATCTCTATGTATAAGCTATGTATTCTCCATTTCTTTTGCCTTAGTGAAATATTTGATTGATTCCCTCCCGTGGACGTAGATCCAGTTGGATCGAACCACGTAAACGATCTGTGTTTGCTTGTGTTCTTTTTCGTCTCATTTCTATGCCAGGAAGTACATATCTCACAACAATTGGCGCCGTCTGTGGGAAGATCCATACTTCTTGGCTAGAGGTGTCCGCGTAAAGGTGTTCGCGGCCAGCGACGAAGAAGAGGAGTTCGGCATTCACGAACAGAGGAGCAAGCGGATCGTGTCGCAGGTAGCCGAATCGCGACAGATTCGGTGAGCAGTGAAAGCTTTGATTGACTGGATTCGCACCGCAGGTTGTGCGGTTTGGCGAGAAGGAGGAACAGTCATCGAGCGAGGGCCGAAAATTTGCGACAGGGCTGCCAGCAGAGGATTTCGGTCTTGCGAGCAGCTCGGCTAGAGGGAAGAGGTGGAGATCGCGCAGAGAAGGGTTCGGGGAGTTCCCTGTTCGGGAGTTCGCGAAGCAGGAGGACCTGAGCAGTTTGGCGAGGCGCGACGGCTCTGGAGAGGCAGTTATTCTCATGCGAGACGCAGAGGAGTGCTTGCGGAAAGGAGGCGCGAGCACAGAACAAGAAGTTTTCTCCGGTGAACAGGTGTGATCTCTGCCAGAAGGGATCAGAGCTCTCCGGTTCGGTTGACGAAGGCAGTGAAGTTCACGGGGAGAAGTCTAGTTCTTGGAAGGGCAGCAGGTAAAATTCATTTGGAAGAAATCCTAGCCACGACAATCAGTTCCGTCAAATTCGACATTGAGAAATTCAATGGGAAGAACGACTTCGGCCTATGGAGAGTAAAGATGAGAGCTTTATTGGTTCAATAGGGTGTTGTAGAAGCCTTGCAAGGGTCGGCGGCATTACCGGCCGACATGACCGAGAAGGAGAAGATCGGCATGCTGGACAAGGCTCACAGTTTGATAATCCTGAACCTGGGCTATAAAGTTCTGAGGGAGGTGTCGAGGGAGACAACGGCTCAAGCACTTTGGGCCAAACTCGAGGTACTCTACCTGACAAAGTCTTTGGCTAATAGGCTCTTTCTGAAGCAGCGCCTATACTCCTTTAAAATGCATGAAAACAAATCTGTCTCAGAGCAGATCGACGAGTTCAACAAGATCATCGATGACCTTGAGAACATCGACGTCAAGATGGACGATGAGGACAAGGCACTGTTGTTGCTAAACTCTATTCCTAAGAGCTACGAGCATTTCAAGGATGTGATGCTCTATGGAAGGGTACAAACTACTACTCCGGAGGAGGTTCAATCTCTAATTAGAGCCAAAGAACTTCAGAGGAAGCATGACAGGGACAAGGAAGTCAGCAAAGACAGTCTTATTGTCAGAGGAAGATCAGACTGGAAAGATTCAAGAAATTGTCAGTACAGATCAAGGTCAAGCAAGGATGGCGGGAATCAGTCAAGCGTAGCCTCTGATGACTACGATTCTGCTGAGGCCCTGGTGATTACAGAATCTGAATCCAGTAAGGAGTGGATCCTCGACTCAGGGTGTTCTTTTCACATGTGTCCTCATAAAGACTGGTTCGAGACACTGCAACAGGAAAATGATGGGTTCGTTCTACTGGGAGACAATAAAGCTCACAGGGTTGTTGGAAGTGGATCAATCAGGATAAGGACGTTTGATGGAGTTAAACGAGTACTGAAAAATGTCAGGTATGTACCAGAGCTCAAAAGAAATTTGATTTCTTTAGGTCGTTTGGAGTCAAGCGGATGCTCGTTCAAGGCAAAGAATGGTTGCATCAGAGTAACCAAAGGCCCTCGTGTCGCCATACAAGGAGTCAGGAAAAAGGGGTTGTACTCCCTTATCGGAAGAATCATGATTACTAAGTCTATGTACTGTTTGGACTTAGCAGACTCTAGCAAGGGCTGAGGGCCCCTCAGGGGCCAGTTAGAGGGAACCTTTACTTCGAAGCTTCTCAATTGAGGGTCAAGGTGGAGAATTGTTATTTTGACCCCCAATTAATGAACTAANGTCGTCTTAGGATTCTGAGGTTGTCATTTGTCATGACTTAAATTCTCACATCTTCAAGGTTATTTGTGTTGATTGCTTCACATAAATGTAAATCCTAATCAAAATGCAGGATGAAATATCTAAATAATTTCTCCTAAATTGAAGCCAAATAATAGGATAGCTTAGGAAGTCATCGAAGTTTTCCTTCGGATACGTGACATCCTCTAGTGTTTCCTCCTTTGGACTCCAAAACAAAATGTTCCAAATTTGAACCACGTGGCATCCTCTAGTATTTCCTCCTTTGGACTCCAAAATAAAATGTTCCAAATTTGAACCAATCCCGTGACATCCTTTAGTATTTCCTCCTTTGGACTCCAAAATAAAATGTTCCAAATTTGAACCAATCCTTCGGATCTGTGACAACCTCTAGTATTTCCTCCTTTGGACTCTAAAATAAAATGTTCCAAATTTGAACCAATCCCCCTACACTTTTCAGTCTGATATCTTTGAACTGTCCTTACCATTTGAACTCCTTGAAGGTAATTTTTCTTGATTTTATTGAGAGTGTTCTTAAGTTAACTTATGTTATCTAAGATGTAATTAACTATAGGGGCTTGTCCTTATAGGAAGCTTTTCCCGAACCCAGCATAATGCAAACCCTATTTAATTCCTTATATTAACTATAGGAAGCTTTTCCCGAACCCAGCATAATGTAAACCCTGTTTAATTTCTTATATTAAATAAGACTTGTCGGCCAATACATTGGTTTCACAGACCAAACGGATGTCATAACTTTCTTTAGTTTATTTGATCGAGCCTCACCCTCAATTCTTGTGTTTATCCTTCGAGATAGATACANTGATCGAGCCTCACCCTCAATTCTTGTGTTCATCCTTTAAGGATAGATACAGGCTTTGAGGTAAAGCGCTCTTTCATCTAAACTATGAAAATTATGGGGTCAGTTTGACTTCATCTTTTTCAAAACCCAACTTTCTAAATGTCCTTCCGAAGCGGACAACGGGATTTCAACTCTGATGACCGACATCTTCTTATGGGCAAACCTCACACCAAAAAATAGTGTCGACACTCCTTCAAAAAACTTCATCAATTGGTCATTTATTTGTCTGGCATCCACACCAGACGAGGGGGTTTTTTTTCAAACAATTGCCTCCCCTCTGTTAGGCATACATAATATCAACGTCAAGTGGTCAGGATGGAATTTTGCTTCTTTCCCATGCATTCTGAAGACCCTCCTTTCATTATCCCAACATCTCAAAATGTGTAATGTTAACACATTGCCCTGTGGATATGAAGACATATCAAAGAAGTGGAAGACATGAATTTCTTTCAATGAATTCACTGTCTCCTCAGATACGAGATGTCTGATAGAATCCAAAGCACTCTTTACTGTAGATGGACGACACATACAGTTGAATGTCCTTGCGTTCATCAACCTACAAATGAAAAAAATTAAAATAAGTTCCATAAAAGACATTTTGAAAGAAATACAACACATATAACACCATGAAAGCCTTGAGTTACACCCAAAATCAAAGTAATACAGCTCATATACAATTATATTACACAACAACTAAGATAACACCAATTATGTAACACTTAAAGCAAAACCAAACAACACCTATACATAGAATACACACTAACACAAAAATAACACCATCAATATTCAACTGTGTTATTCAGTTATTAATGAGTTTCTACGTATATACACCAAGACAGCCTTCAGTAACACCAAATATAAAAGCAATACAACACATATACAAATTCCTGACACATCAACAAAGAATAATTGGTTTCATGCACTCAATAACATCCATTTACACAATCATAACACACCCTAAACAACCACTATGCGGTTCACTGTCATNAAGGAAGTACATATCTCACAACACCTGATAATAATTAAATTCTTTGTTTTGTATGGTGTTTTAAGACACTAAGAGGTTTTGAGATTAATTTACTTTAACGATGACCCTTTTTATTACTATATTATGGATGATTATCAAAGGATCAATTTTACTAAACTGAAATTGTAAATTTTATTGAAACAATCCCCATTACAGCGAGAAATTATTCCATACGGACACCGCATGTCATGCGGTGTCCGATCTCCATCGTCGATCGCCGCAATCAAATTTTTCTTTTTTTAAAAAAAAAAATTTAAAGTGGGGCCCACTAAAATACATTTTTGCGGTAATCGACGGTGGAGATCGGTCTCTGCATGCGGTATCCGTATGAAATAATTTTTTCATAACAACAGAGAGTAAAGAAAGTGAATGAACGTGATAATTTTGGTAGAAATAGAAGAAAGTTTAGTACCTCGATACTTTGGAGCACTCCTCTTTTCTTCGGTTTACTTGCGACCCTTACCGTTCATCTTATGCAAATATCAAACCCTAAACCTCTAAACTTCAAACAAAGAAATGACTTTCCTGCTCTGCTACGAACAATTGCCACCATCTTCTGAACGAACAATGGCAATCCTCTGGAAACCCTAGCTCTGAAATCTACGAGACGAAATGTCGAAACGGGGAAGCTCAACTCTCGAAAGGGTGCTCTTTCGACTCTTCGCGCTCTTTTCTAACGCAAAACTGTTTTCGTAACGTTCTTGGGCTAGGGTCGGGCCAGGCCGCGAACATTTTTTTTTAATCGGAATTTCATATGGGTCCACCATGCCACATGTCACCATATTAATCGTCTCAGAATGGACCTCTACGTTAGGACACCTGATCAAATACGCTCTCTTTCGGTCGAGGGAAGAAGACGCTGAGGAGGCTTTTCTTTAGAGAGGGATGCTAAGGCAATAAATGTTTTGCGCAAACGCAAGGGTATAGTGTGAAAATTTCGGGGCAAACGCGGGCCGGCATGGTTGATCCCGCGGCCCGCTTTTTCTCAGCTTCCCCTCTCCGCCCTCGCGAAGCTACGGAACAAACAGTTGGTTTTTTTTTTTTTTTTATCGTGGCGATTTAGGACCGTGCCNAGAGCACTCCTCTTTTCTTCGGTTTGCTTGCGACCCTTACCCTTCATCTTTTGCAAATATCAAACCCTAAACCTCTAAACTTCAAACGACGAAATGACTTTCCTGCTCTGCTGCGAACAATTGCCACCATCTTCTGAACGAACAATGGCAATCCTTTGGAAACCCTAGCTCCGTAATCTACGAGACGAAATGTCGAAACGGGGAAGCTCAGCTCTCAAAGCGGTGCTCTTTCGACTCTTCGCGCTCTTTTTTAACGCGAAAGTGTTTTCGTAACATTCTTGGGTTAGGGTCGGGCCAGGCCGCAAACGTTTTTTTATAACCAGAATTTCATATGGGCCCACCATGCCACGTGTCACCATATTATTCGTCTCTGAATTGTCGTCTACGTTAGGACACCTGACCAAATACACTCGCTTTCGGTCGAGGGAAGAAGACGTTGAGGAGGCTTTTCTTCAGAGAGGGACGCTAGGGCAATAAATGTTTTGCGCAAACGCAAGGGTATAGTGTGAAAATTTATGGGCAAACGCAGGGCCGCAGGGTTGATCCCGCGGCCCGCTTTCCCTCAGCTTCCCCTCATCACCCTCGCGAAGCTACGAAACAAACAATTGGTGTTCTTTATATTATCGTGGCGGTTTAGAACCGCGCCGCGCGAAAAACGCGGCCCCAAAGATACTCTTACTTTCTTATTAATATTTGATAGACAATATTAAACAAACACAAAACTGATAAATTATAATTCTAATTAATTTTAAATTATTATTTAATAAGGAAAATATTGAACTGATAAGATGAATATAATAAAAAAATGTATATTTATTCGGCCTATGGAGAGTAAAGANCATTTCTATGAAAGGAAGTACATATCTCACAATAATTGGCGCCGTCTGTGGGAAAATCTATACTTCTTTGCTAAAGGTGTCCGTGTAAAGGTGTTTGCGGCCAACGACGAAGAAGAGGAGTTCAGCATTCACGAACAAAGGAGCAAGCAGATCGTGTCGCAGGTAGCAGAATCGCGACAGATTCGGTGAGCAGTGAAAGCTTTGATCGACTGGATTCGCACTGCAGGTTGTGCGGTTTGGCGAGAATGAGGAACAATCATCGAGCGAGGGCCGAAAATTTGCAACAGGGCTGCCAACAGAGGATTTCAGTCATGCGAGCAGCTCAGCTAGAGGGAAGAGGTGGAGATCGCGCAGAGAAGGGTTCGGGGAGTTTCCTGTTCGGGAGTTCGCGAAGCAGGAGAACCTGAGCAGTTTGGCGAGGGGCGCGGCTCTGGAGAGGCAGTTATTCTCATGCGAGACGCAGAGGAGTGCTTGCGGAAAGGAGGCGCGAGCACAGAACAAGAAGTTTTCTCCGATGAACAGGTGTGATCTCTGCCAGAAGGGATCAGAGCTCTCCGGTTCGGTTGACGAAGGCAGTGAAGTTCACGGGGAGAAGTCTAGTTCTTGGAAGGGCAGCAGGTAAAATTCATTTGGAAGAAATCCTAGCCACGACAAT
>JXCR01146166.1:110439-128989 GCA_002079205.1 Phalaenopsis hybrid cultivar
ATATATATATATATATATATATATATATATATATATATATATATATATATATATATATATATATATATATATATATATATATTAACACCGGTTTTCTTAAACAAATTCAAGAAAATATGATAACAATGTTATTTCTGATGTGATACTAAAAATTTGAATGTTATGTGTGTAAATATTAATGCTTGGGTGTGGGATATCTAAATAAATAAAAATTGTGTCCTATGAATGTAATTGCCCCAAAAAGGATTTACCAAAAAAAAGAAAAAATAATAAGGAAAAAATGGATTCTCAAATTTCACCAAGTATGACACTCTAAACCTGGAATGGACATTGCGGTTTACTGGTTTTAGGGTTGGGGCGCTGCATTTGAGCATTGTTATACTCCCCACCAAGTGTTGGAGTGTTATGCTCTTGGGTTTAAACTTATACCGACCAAGACAAAGCTACCTCACAAGGGTCAGCCCCACCCCCCTACCCTATGGGTAAACACGTCGATCTTGAACATCGAATCTAATAGCTTTGAATAACCAATTGATTAACTCAAACAGACTCCATCTCCTAACAAAATTATGCACGTTGCTTATTCATTCTATAAAAATAATTAATAATTTATTATACATAGAACTCATAAATTAATAAGAGGATATATTATTTATCCTTTTCTTAATCAACACAGAAAAGAAATTATGGAGAGGTTCTAAATAATTTGATTCTGATGAGTCTCAATTTTTGAATGCTCTAATTAATTTCTTTTTGTTATAGCTTTTATGTATCAAGAAATTCATTAGGATAAAATTTATTTATAAGTTGATAATTAACATAAAATTTGAATGGATGGGATCCATTTTGAACCATATTAACCATGTGCCATTTAAATTTATTAATCTTTTGTACTTGTTTATACGTAATGGCTATTAAAATACCATCTTTATAGTGATGTTCAACAACAAATATTTATCAAACCATGAACCATATTAACAACTTCCTCCAATGAAGTATTATTAGTGTTTGAATATAGGTAAGAGGCACTTTGATTAACAAAAGGTAAATTTTGTATGCAACTCTACAAAAATTTAAGAAGAAAAAAAATTGACATATAAAAAATAAGTACCACATAAACAAAAAGTGTTTAAATTCAATAACATAAAAGGTCATTTAATGTCAAAAGGGGGAAATGAGCTACACACCTACAAGTGTAATTTTTAAATCAAGGAGTTTGTTCCATTCACATCTTGGGAAAGTCATAAATAATGGCTTAGTATTAAAGAAATGAGAATATGATAATACCCAACATATTATAATGATATCCAAATTAAATTGTAAGATTATCATTATTTTTAGGGCTCACTAAGAAAAACTAGTGGAGAGAAATCAGTCCAAATAAGAAGCCATCAAAATAGAAATAAACAGTCAATTAAAAACCAACAAATATCCATAAAAAAAGAAAAATAAGTTTTTGGCCCATCACACCAAAAATATCAAATAACCAATGAAAATATTACATCTAAGGGACATGACCAAATAGATAAGCCAAACAACATTAGTAAAGGAACTCTGCCTAAGATACACTAACACATCTACCTTTTTTAAAATATATGACACACTCATGCATTTGACATATCATTTTATTTAATAAATTTTAAAAAAAAAATTATTATAATGTATAATTATTATAACATTAATATAAAAATGTAATTAAAACTGATAATTTTTAATAAAAAACATGCATGAGTAAAAAAGTACCTAACATTTTAAAGATAATATATAGATATTTAACAATGTAAGGAACAATATAACAATGAAAAATCATCATGGCAATCATAAATTATGATTGTGGTCAGAAAAACAACATAAAAAAATTAAAATTATTACATACAAAAATGATAATAAATAATAATTTTCTAATATCAACTTAAAAAAGCTCTAGTCAATAATAGTTTTAAAATTATTGCCTTTAAAAGAAATCATAAGTTATCTCCTAAAACATAAATAATCACAATTTAATATTTACTTATACATTTAGTCACTATTTATAAAAATAAAAAACAATTATTTAACACACATGTGTTGGATATGCATGTCTATAATTTTTTTTTTTTTTTTGGCTCTTAAGTTAAACAGTTGACAAGCTTATCAGATATGAGTCAGACTCATGTACATGACAATGTGAGAAATTTCTTAGATATGCATTCATTTTTGTAGATAATTGTTTGTGCATCATAGACCTCAACTTAAGCCTCATTAAACTTCTCAAAAAACAAAACAAGATGGATAAGGAGTTAGAATGCTTTCTCCATTGGACATGACCAGTAAAGTGAAAGATGTTGTATTGATTTTCTCATTAAAAGAAAAGTGTTATAGACCCAATTTAATTCACCATAATTATAGTCCACCATGGCACGAGTTATATTATCCAAAAATTTGTCATGTGAGAGAGTAAATAAGAACTTTTAGTAACACCAATCTAATGTTACAGTACATTAATTAAATGGATGATAAAACAAAAATCATTAGTGGATTCAATATTATCTTTGCAATAATAAGAGGAAGGTGGCATGAAGCATCCCTAGTTATAAATTATTGAAAGATATTTATAAATATCTATTACAGTAGTTATCCCAGTTACAATAATATAGAGAAAAAAAAAGTTGAAGGTAATAGTGGTTTAAAATAGACAATGTTGATACCTAAACATATGCTAGGAGTATAATATTCACACTATAAAACTTGTTTGAATAAAAAATAAATGAGTCATGAATAATCACTCTATATTAAATTGTTTAAATAAAAAATAAATTAGGACATGAAAAGGAAAATATTTTCCTCATTAATTGCAAGAACTATTACATTTTCTTAGATAGGAGAAAAAAAATTATAAGGATTAAGGCAACTGTTCAGTGTATCAAAAGTTTAATTTTTGAAACTAATATTTGGTCCTATAGTATGCTTTCAAATTTTAGACTAAACTTCAACAAGGGTGACATGAAAACTAATCTAATAAAATTTAAAACTCTCGTATATCCAATCTCACTATATTATATAATAGTTTGCTCATACGTACACCAAATAAAAACACTTATAAAAGTGTTTTTTAAAAAAAGTGATAAGTTTAATTTCTATGAAATTAAACTTTACAGATTCTGAGGATAATTGAAAATGAATCAACAACATCAACTTTAGATATCCCATGCACAGTTAGAGTACAAAGTAAGTCTATGGTTAGTCCTATTATGATCTTCATGATAAAAAATTAAATATAAAAGCTCAAAAACTTTACTTATATGCTTTTTTATTACAAAATTGTGGGCCCCTTATTTTTTTCTTCTTCCCAACAAAGGGTGTTCTTCTTTATACAAACTCCTTTATGGATTTCCCTTCTAAACGGCTTCTATTTCAAAAGAAATAGATCAAGAGAAGGAATGAAACAAATATGAATGAATATTTTGAGTAAGAAATAAAAATGGTTGACACAAAATGTCCCAAATGGAAAATATCATAACATATGATGAAGAAAAGTGATCCAAAATAAATTCGATCATACTCAACTTGAATGATTATACGAGAAGAGCCTTACAATACTGCTCGTATCTAAACCATCTATAAAACTAAATTTAATTGGTTATGCGTTGAAAGGGACCTTTCAAGATGATGTTTTTCATTCTCAATTATATCTTATGGTATATCCAGGAAGACTCTCGATACCTACAATTAATAACTTGGGGGAGAGAAACTCTTAGGTCATACTTAGCGCTATAGTGCTATGGGGATGTGCAGCGATGTTAGGTGTTGAGCAAATCACTACAGCTATTATAAATAAAGCCACAAAATTTGGGCAAGTAGCCTCAATGTCTAGGGTCATGGATAACACCAACACCGTGGCTCTAAATCAAACAATCATGAGGTCTTGTACCATAGTGGTAGAAATAGTGATTTGAAATTCAACTAAAAAGTTAAGAGTCTAGAGGCATACTGCCAAATGATAGAGTTTTGACTCTAGGACAACCCAAAATAAGGTGACGTGACAACATCATGAAGGTTATGTCATTGCAATGCCACTAAGCAATATCTCATTATGGATCTCCAAAATGAAACTGTGGTGCTAGTTTAAAAATTCGATATCACATTGCGTTGCCCAATGGGTAGAGCCATGACATTTAGGATAATAATAGAGGGGAAAGTCATGAGCATGTCGGTTTATTTCTCGACACGAGGTTTTGAATATTAAATGAATTCAACAATTTAAATATTTAAATAATCATACATGGCTTCAAAAGTAATATAATATCTCGATAAATTGAAATATCAGTTTATTGTTGGCCTGATTAATTAAAATAATATTTTTTATATTTGCAAGGCCCATGATTAAATCAACAAATCTAAATAAAGTTTAAATTAATATGGGTTTCAAATTTCTTATAAGTGCAAGCCCTTATAGTTAATTACATTTTAAGCAATGAAAGTTTTTTAAGAAAACATTTGATTAAGGCTTGGTTTTATTTTCAAGAAAATTTTTATTCTTAGGACGTTTTCATGATTGAACATCCATAATTTTAAATAGTAAGGAATCAAAAGTGGAACAGTTATTAATGGAACTCAAATAAAGAAAAGATATGAGGTAACAAGGATATTGAGGTCACTTAGTGACATCTCAACTAACATATATTTTGGCTTTATAAGTTTTGAAAGAGATATTTATTTCGTATTTTATCCTGACATTTTATTAGAAATTAAGGACTCAAATCACATGATATATATCGTGAGAAGGCCTAGGAGGTGAGGAGGATTTAGTTAGATGAACAACTGCAGAATAATTGAACTAAGGCGAAGTTCACTAAAAAAAGTAAGACTTCAGAACCATAATCTAAAGAAAAGAAAGAGCACAAATAAACTCATGGAATGGACTTA
Source organism: Phalaenopsis hybrid cultivar (assembly GCA_002079205.1). Lineage (NCBI taxonomy): Eukaryota > Viridiplantae > Streptophyta > Magnoliopsida > Asparagales > Orchidaceae > Phalaenopsis > Phalaenopsis hybrid cultivar. The sequence goes on from JXCR01146166.1 coordinate 115,345, forward strand.
TAAACTTGCCTGGAAAGGGTTGCGATCTAAACTACATAATCGCATTTAGACTATTCTCAATGAATGCGAGATAGGATATGTTGTTGTTTTATTAGGAGTAGTAGGTCAGAAGACTTAATTATAAACCAAGTTACGTAAGTATGACTGATTTGCATAAATGTCCTAAGCCTAATACGAATATATTTTTACAGTTTAAATTTTTGTCATTTTAAAGCTCACCACATTCAATTATTTTATTTTTTTGTATTAAAATCTCAATGTTGAGTGAACATAGTAAACTATGAAATAGTTTACACAAATCCTTGATGATCAATGCTTAGTTAATTTGTTCATAAGGACAATTAAGATGAAAGAGCAGAACTCTCTTCCATAAGGAAGATGGTTCTCACAGGATAAATTATTCTTTATTGTGTAATGTGTGAGCGTCCCATGTACAAGGAATAAAAGCAAGATGTTTATGCATATGTCTATGGTGATTTTTTCATGAATATTCCTACATTTAAAAATGTTTACTATTCAATTTATTTAATATCAATTTTCTTATTTTAAACGCATGAAGTTTCTAAGGTTGTGAATGTAATGTTTTATGAAAATTTATTTTGGTTACAAGTTTTGTTAATTTTTAAAGATTTAGTTAGAATTAGTTATTTTAATTTGGGTATTGGTATAAAGTTTAGTTCTTAATGATCCTCTAGTACTCTAGGTAAAAAGCACAAACAAAAGCACCAACCTAAAATGGGGTACACCTACAACAGCCCTATAAAAAAGATTTAATATAGCTCAAGCTTACTGTCGCAACATACATGCAAATGAAAATCTACCACAACCTAGTGCAACACCAAATCCTCTACTCTTCCTGCCAAACATCTAGCGAGTAAACAAAGTAATCAGAACACAAACATATCTACTCCTATGAAGTCTATAGGATAGGTGCCTTATGACATCTATTAAGTGGTTCAAGCGATGAAGTGTGAAGATTTATTTAGTTTTATTTCAAGATGACCCCAATCAAAATGCTTATGGCCTTTCATCATCTAGGAGCGATGGGTTTGGATTTACTTAATCAAAAAAGATAATTAACCTATCATGACTGAAAGATTCTTATTAGCAATTATGGGTTGACTATTATTGTTATTATTCAAGTTACTTTTGATTTTGTTTGTTCATTAGAGATTTGCTTTACACTTTTATGGCTTGCAGATTTCATGGCTTTTTTATTTTTAGACTACATGGCTTTTATTTTATTTTTAAATAATTTTACTTTGATTAGCTCAACAACCTGGTTAAGATCTCATGGTTCTGTTGTCCTAGGATCATTAATGTTTGTGGTTTGCTTGTTACAAAAAATTGGAGATTTTTTTGTTAGCAACCATGGGTTACCTTATTCAATGCTTCCTTTCAGACCCAGGGTTTGTTTAATTAATGTTCAATTTTATGTTTTTGTTAGTTTTATTTTCTAATTTACTTTAACTTTTAGCTACTTACTCCTTTTAGTTGTGTTCTACCTAAATTTATTTGTTAAGTTTTTAAAGTTTGTTCAATGTCCATTTTCTGTTTTATTAAGTTCACCTTAGTTTATTTGATTCATTATATGAATTATTTTGAATTTGGAGTTTTCTTAGTGAAGTTGTTAAGTTTTTAGTTCACGAGGGGTACATTCTTAAATATATTGCTCTTAACTTAAACCTCTTTGTCTCGTAGTGAACATTATTTAGTGCACTTTAATGTTTATTGATGAATACTTTGGACTGATTGGTTAATTTTCCTAATTCCAATAATCTTGTATGTTAAGTAATGCTTGCTAATTAAAATTTTGCATTTATTAGTTAACATTTCTTAATTCCAATATTTTTTTTGATAAGTTATGGTTTTAATGAATACTTTGAAGTGGTTTATTAATATTCTTAATTCTGATAACTTTGTTTGTTAAGTTTGATAATGAGAATGGACGGTTGTAATTTTGGTAGAATTATGAACATACCCTTATTCATTCTAAAACACATGAATTTTAGGTTTTGGTTATTATTTGACTTAATCTTCTGAGTGAAATTACTGAGTTCAATCAAGTTTTGGTTTTTATAAGTCTTGATTTTTAAGGGTTAGAAAGAAATTATAGTCACCTTTGTATCTTAGAAAATTAGGAATATGCCTCCAATTACCTTCAATTAATCAAATTTTTTATATGATTTGGAAGTTTAATTAAGAATTGCTCTGATTTAAGTTATGTGTCCTTAAATGTTCTTTAATTATTTAAATTGAGGATCTAAGGATTAAAAGTGCTATAATCGCCATTCATGGGAAAATTATAAATGCAACCTTTCTTACTTTCTTGGTTTTTTCTTAATGAGTTTAGTTAGGGTTTCAAATCATTCTTATGAATATTTTTTGATCTTCCAATTTTAATTAATTTTTTTTGAACTGTAATTAATGTGTCTTGTTAATCTCATTAATTTTATTTAAATTATTTATTTTTTTCAATTTTGAGTTAATATTCTTTCTTACTATGATTTGACTTAAACATCAATGTCATATGTGTATAAATTTCTATTAACTTCAATGTTCAATTTATTTGCTTATGATAAAATAACTTATATATATATATATATATTAGATTTAGAGACCACATATTAGGGTACAATTTTATATCTCCACGATGATACCCCTCTTAGCTTTAGGCAGCATTTAGGGTCCGTTTGAGGCAGCTTATTTGGTGTGGTGAAGTTTTGAAAATGCACATGGTCTGTTTGGGTAAACTGCATTTTCATAGCTTATGCGTTTTCAAAACGCTGAAAACTGTATTTTCACACTGCACCTATCTAGGTACGGTGGCAGCGTTCTGACAGCGGTCTGGCTTTTCTAAAAAATAAAAATTTGTACTAGCTACTGCACCTAGCTTATCAGAAGATTATTTTTAATCAGCTTATCAGCAGATTATTCAATAAGTTGCAGTTGCCCAAAACAGACCCTTAAGTTTCATAGGATAAAGAGTTAAGGTCATTATTTCAATTGTATTTTTCTTGTTGAGTGCTGCTTGTTTAGATTTGGTAAGGTTTAGTAAGATTTAGATATATTTTTTGGTTAAGTTTGGGCGGGAGTTGAATGAAATTTAGGTGGTGTTTTGATGAAGATAAGAGGTGGAGCTTTAGGTGGGTTTTCATGATTTTTTTTTTATGGAAGTTTAATTGGTTTGGGTGAGGATTGTGTTAAGATTAGGGTTTTGAATAAGGATATCAATGAATATTGAATGGAGGTTTAAGTGGGGGGTTTTATGGAACTTTGGTGAGTTCTTTTGTGTGGAAATTTTGGGAACTTTGATAAAGGCTTTTGAGTGGGTTTTGGTGGACTTTGGTGAAGGCTTGTCGAGTGGATTTTGATGGACTTTGTTGAAGGCTTTTGAGTGGGTTTTGGCTCTTTGAGTGGGTTTTGGTGGACTTTGATGAAGGCTTTTGAGTGGGTTTTAGGGAAACTTGAGGACTATTTTTAGGTGTTTGATTGAAGATTCTTTTTTCTTTAAGGTTTTGGTTTTCATTTTATTTTAGAAGATTGCAGGGATATGTTTATAAGGGATATTTTTCTTTTTTCTTCCTTTTTTTTTCTTGGTCTTATTCTTTCTTCTTTTTTTCTCTAAGTTATATTAGATTTTTTTTTTACATACATCATATAATCCTTTTATATTCTCTTAAATTCTTACATATATACATATATTTTATGCAAAGGTATTTATATTTTTTAATGTATTATTAAAAAGTTTTAAATTTATATATGATATATTTAAAACTAATTAATTTATAGATATATATTTATGAAACTTATTTGAGGAGTTAACTTTAAACAAAGCTATATTTGATATATGTGTGTGTCTGTGTGTCTATATATATATATTCTAATTGGCNATATTAAAAAAAACTTATTTAATTTAATTATAAAATATCAAAATTTATATTATTATCTTCTCTTGTTTCAATCTCTTTTTTAATTATAATTCTATTATTTATCTTAAACACAGTTAGAAAATTCATTTTTTATACAAATTATTTAGTACTTAAAAATATTTTCCTTTATATATTGTAAGAAAATTATTATTATTATTTTAATATGTATGAAAATTAAAACTATCATTCATGTTATTATTTATTATTTTTTAATATATTACATATATTATTTGAAAAAAATTAGGTTATTTAACCGTATAGCAATTATTATTGTTATTCTTTTTATTAAAATATTTTAATATATTACATATATTTTTTATTATGTGAAAATTTAGATATTAATTATGTAAACATACAAGAATTAAAATAATATATGTTTCAAATATCTTTTTCATTTTTTTTTTATGCTTCTATTATTAGTACTATTATTTTATTTTGATACGTATTATCCTTGATTTTTTTTATTTCTTTTTATTTCATTATATATTTTGGTATGAAAAATTATTTCTCTCTCTCTTTCTCTCTTTTTCCTTTTCTTCTTAAATTTGTTATGTATGCAAATGTCCAAGTCTAGGTGGTTGGTAGACATGTAAATCCATAGGATAGTTAAATGAATTGCATTTAAGTGGACAAGTGTAAGTGTTAGGCGCGTAGATCCATAAGAAAATCAATCAACTTGCATACAGGTTTGAAAATTGATGTGACAGGCATGTAGATGGGAGAGCTTAGATTGCATACATGTAAACCTATGGAAAAATTAAGCAGCTTGCATGTAGGTTTGAAAGTCCATAAAGTAAGCTTGTGAATCAGTTACTATTAAGTGGCTTGCAAGTAAATTTGAAGATTTGTGTAGCAAGCATGTAGATGAGGACATTTAAATGGTAAACATATAAGATACATGAAAATTAAATTTCTTGCATGTAGGTGTGAAGTTTGGATAGCATGCATGTTAAACACATGAAATCATGCATGAAAAAAACAAAAAAGATGAAAAAAGGAAGGGGAAGAGCTCACCTTAGCTTAGAAGGGAGGAGAAGGAAGCTTGAAGAGTTTGTACTATGGAAGGAGAACTGCATGGGATTTTGGTATGGCAGAGAGTGGGAAGTGAGGAAAGGGTGACGAGTTGGAGTGGATTTGGCTGCTTATCCGATAGAAAAGAGAGGGAAAGAGGGTTGAGTTAATTTAGAGAGCGAGGCGAGGTGTCATGTTATGGAAAAAATATTACGTCAGGAGTACGAACGTAGAGCTACGTTTGGATTGCAATAGTCGTTGTGTTATAGGAATATCTCGCTGTGTTATAGGAATATTCCACCAGCGTTATTTGTGGAAAATGAATTGTTATTGGAATATTTCTCTGCATTACTTGATTTGGGACTGTGTTATTCCAAAAATAATATAGTGAAAATTGAAATAACACGGGGAATATGCCAAATAACATAGCTCCAAATCAAGTAATACGGGTGAAAATTCCAATAACCCCGCAAAGTAATCAAATAACACTACATAATACTCGAATAACACTTCAATTTTTACAAATAACACTGATGGAATATTCCTGTAACACAGCGGGATATTCCAATAACACAGCTACTATTTGAATCCGAACGTATATCTACGTTTGAAATCATGACGTAATATGCGCTCCATGTTATGAGGAGGGAGGTACCTTTTTGGTTTTTTTATCCTTGTTAGCTGCGAGAAGAGAGAAAGAGAAGTTTGTTTTTCTTTTTTTCTTTGTCATTTTTTTCTTCTTATATTTTCTTTTTTTTTCTTTTTATATTTAATTATATTATACGCTGTGATCATCATCATCATCATTATTGTTATTATTATTTATTAGTATTATTATTTTTTTTTTATTTATTATCACTTTTTGTTACTATTTATAATGAAAAATATGGTGGGTGTTTGAAGTGACTTATCATGAGAAGTTTGAACTTTAATTAATAAATTACGATTTGATAATTTGAATTATTAATTAAGTCGATTATGAGGGGTTTAGGTTTTTTGTGCTTTTAATTTTGTCTTGCTTTAGTTATGGGGAATTGAATGCTTTATTGGGCTTTGGGAAGGTTTGGTTTAGTTATCGAGAATTAAATTTTAGATTGGGTTTAATTTGGTGAGCTTTGAGTTGGAACTTTAGTTTAATGTTAATAGGTTAATTTTCAGTGAGTTAATTATGTTGGCTGAGTTGAATTTTTTTTCAGTGAATTTAATCACTTTTTATTTAATTTCATTTTAATTTTAAGTAAACTTTTTTATTTTGTTTTTCTTAATTTTATTTTTCAAAGGATTGAATTGAATTTAGTTTTGAGTGACTTTAACTTTAATTTTAAATTTAAATTTGATGATATTGAAATGTATTTTAATCTATTGATTGATTTTGGTGGTTACATTAATTTTGTTGAATTTTACTCTTTGTGAACGTAATTTCGTTAAGATTGATTTTATTTTGTATTGAAATTTTAATCTTGATCAAGTTAAGTTTTATTCTTAAATTTCATTTTTGAATTTTAATTAGTGGTCTCTCTCCTTCTTATCTCTTCTTCACAAAGATAAGCTCTATCTTGGCCCAAGGTGAGCCTCATAGTTAATGTGCTCTTTTATGAACTGAAAAGGGAGCCATCCAAAAGACTGCGAGTGAGAAGTGCAAAGTGATCAGAAAACCCATGTCTCTAAGATCATTGGGATGCCTAAGGTGTTTCTCATCCTATAGGAACTCAACATGGGCTTCAATGATTTAGCTTTAATCGACTCAACCAAAGGTTAAGGATTTGCAGTCAAGCATATGAAACCCTTTGGAGTGAAGAAATATTTGAAGTTCTATTTTAATTTTGGTTCCACCACTACTCTTCTAGGAGAGCCTCAATGGAAACCCTGAGGCTAGATCGTAAGCTCTAGAGAGAGGAAAGGTTGGAAGGAAATCATACAAAAATGAGGTTAACAAATGAACCTCAAATACGTGTGGTGTACTAAACAAGTATACCACACATATTAGTATTGACCAAACCAGCCAACAAATTTTGAAAGATGTCCCAGTAACAATACTTAGGATGAGCTCAAAGATTAAATTTGAATTGGAATTGGAGTAAATTGGATTTGAGTTGAGTTAGTTTTTCCACTGGGGAATCTCAAGCAAATGATGCTTAAGGCAAATCAAATTTGAGAAAATTTATGAATTCTTACATGGGGAAAATCCAAGCCAAAGAAACTAAAAGGGAGTTTGACTTTGAATTTTAGAATTTGACTTATTTGTTTCAAAATTTAATGTTTAAGGATGATAAACATAAGAAGCTCCTACAAAGGATTTTAGGCAAAAAAAAAGAAGAAAAGAGGGCTTGATGGATCAAATTGATTTAGGGTGTGTTTGGGGCAGTTTATCGGTTGTGGTGGTGTTTTTATCATATGGATCGTCCGTTCGGAGAACTTATATGAAAATGGAGTTTTTTTTTACATTAAACGCGGGCCAGGAGTCTTACATCGCAGTCCACGTTGGCAACCAAATTTGGCAAGGCTGCCCTCGTCACCGAACGTGAAGCTCTCGCAAGCCCTTCCTTCCTTTCTAAGCTCACGATTTAGCTTCTATAGGCTGCACCGTCGTCGCTAGCTGGAAAGGCAAAGGGATTGCTACTTGTAGAGACCACCAAAACTCCCATCCTTCTCATTCGTCCACTCCTCTCCGACCAGAAACCATAGAAGAAGGTAAGGATTCTATCCTCCAACCCGCCACAAATCTCTCCATCATTCCCCACCTCCACTGTCTCTTATCCAAGGCTTCTCACACGGTATCACGCAGCCAAACCCTCTCTTCCCCTTCCACCATCCTCTCCCCAATCATCCCCCACAATGTCAACCACCTCATGCAATTCTCCATCGTAACTGCCCCGGTCCAAGTCTTTTCCGTCATGAATACCGGCAGCGATCTTACATGGCTCTGTTGCCTCCTCTGTTTCGATTTCCTAACCCGCAAAGTTCATCTTTTTAACCCATTTATATCTTCCTCCTTCCAATCCCTCCCCTCACATCCCAAAAATGCAAACTTTTTAATCCCGGAACAAGCCCTAAAATCCCATTTTGTTCCTACGAATACTGCTACGGAGACGGATCGTTCTCCTTCGGAATCCTCTCCATTGAAACGCTCACCTTCGAATCCACTAACGGCAAACCAACCTCCATCCCGGAGATAAAGCAGATGTTGATTTAAGGTTAGGAACATGGGGTAAGATAGATAGGTAGAAAATTGAATAAATGGTTGGTGCAAGTTTTTTAACAATGAGCTTTCATATGTGATGGAAATTTTAGATAACATTCACTTGAATTGCTGTGAGATGTGTAAATGCAAAAGAATTGATTGTTTTAAATTAACAGTATTTTCTAGCAGCTTGAACTTTCTCTCACGAGATATTATGTTTGTGTCTCTAAAATTTGTTTTCGAAAGTTTTACATACACACAACTCAACTCTTTTGTATTTTCATGTCTCTGATTGGGAAATGAGTAAATTTTTCGGTGCTCTGTTTGTGTCGAATGAGTCTGAAGGGGTTTAATTGATTCTAAAATATCTAAGGGATAGATATTATAGTTTTGTAGACAACATTACAAATTTTGTGTGTCATATTGTTCATTTAACAAAAAAAATCTGCAAATAAACTGTTTACAAAACGCACAAACCAAATAACTAAATAACTTATCAGAAATAGGGGCAGAATGATCATTTATCTACAATCAACAGTTTTTCAAACTCACAAATCAAACAGACAGACAACTTATTCGGATCAGCTGCTTATCACCAGTTTATCAGGATAAGTTGTTTATCTAGATAAGCTGGATAAGCTGCAGCTGCCCCAAACAGATCCTTAGAAAGGAGCGATGACTTGACTAAAATGCAATGTCGTTGGTGGGCTTACAACCAATCTTGTGAACTAGTTGAGGAATAACGAGCCTTTAAACCTTAGGATAGGATTTAGAATTATATTACACTATTACCTTATGGATTAATGAATGCTTGTTTATGAGGACTTACTTTCATTCTAAGAGAAACAGGGAGACTAGATCAAGAAGGAATGTCTGTTAAGGCATCTTACAACCATCTTGAGAGCTAATTGAAGTATAGGAAATGTTACTCCATTTATGGTGGTCTTACTCCTATCCACAAAAAGTTTTAATATAAAATTACCTATTATCTTAAGGATTAAGGAATGTCAGTTTAAAAGGCTTACTTTCGATCTAGGGGATACAGGGAGACTAGATCAATAAATAATGCTCATTAAAGAGGCATACAACGAACTTGAGAGCTAGTCGAGGCATAGGGAGCCTCTAAATCTCAGTAAATTTTAATTTAAAATTGCTTGTTATCTTAGGGATTAAGGAGTGCTCATTAAGGGGAGTTTACTTCCAACCTAATGGAAACATGGAGACTAAATCAAGAAGGAATGTTTTTTTAAGAGGGCTTATAACCAACTTGAGAGTTAGTCAAGGAATAAGAAATCTTACACTATTTAAGGTGGTCTTACTTCATTGGGAAATTGAATTGATTTTGATTACGGAGTTTGTTGAAGTTTGTTAGGGTTTTAATGAAGCTTGTGTGTTTTTTTATTCATTTTTCGTTACTTGGGTGAATTTTGACGTTTGACATTTCCTCTTTATTTATTTTGTCATTTTATGTTTGTGTTGGTTATAGGCTAACACTAGGGAGAATTACATATTGTCTAACTGGTTCTCGACTTTTAAGTTCCACTTTTGTCCTTGACTTACATTTGTCTACTTCTTGGTTATATAGAAAAGTAAGCATTAAGGATATAATTTTTAATAATTTTAATTATTACATCAATACCTTGAATTTGAAATTTGAAATTCGTCTTACTTCTTATAGAATAAAAAAAGTTAATTTCAAGATCCAACCTATTAATAATTTTAGTGAAAAAAAACACTGAAACTAGCATTGATTATTTATTGAGTTTTATTCAAGATTTTCTCAAGTCATTAAGACGTGTTCCCTAAGTACATTTGATGCTTCAAATATACTTAATCATATGTGTAATATAGAAACTCAACACTCCTGATTCATTAATAATCCTTCTACAAAAGAAAGGTTAAAAAAATTTCTATAAACATATTTTTATCCAATCTTTAAAATATAGAAAACTTTTAAGTTTCTTGTTAAATTTCACTTCTCAGTTTTATTTTACAAGAAACTTTCGTGTGAAGTTTATAACTATCTATAGAACTAACACTGGGACAAATTTATTTCTTGATTTGTTAATGTCTTCAAAATGATACTTTAGATTGAGAGAACAAATTCTTTAACCTTTTTAGATTTGATGAGTTCTTAAACAAGGTTATGATGGTGTTGATTTTCATCTATAGCATAACTATGATATTTATAGAAAACACAATATTTTGAAGCCTTTTAAGTGTGAGGTTGTGTATTAATCTATGCTAATGAAAGAGTTCCTTTTTTTGAATAGAATTCATTTGTTTTAGTGAACTACACATAAGATATTTGTTTCTTTAAAGTGTGTTATCCCGACCTGAAGACTAATTGGTCAAAGAGTTGCTAGTTTAACTTCCTCATTAATTTATCATTGATGCTAGCATTAGTTAATGTGGCGATTTTCTTTTTAGTCAAGCTAAATTCTCATCCATTCTTTTTTAGTTGGTCTTGATAATATTGTCATAATGTTTATGTAACTTTTGAATGCTTGGTATTTAAAAAAAATATTGTCATGTTATTACATTCTTCTATATTAACATGACAATTGGCAAATTCTTATGATATAGCCATTCTCATTGGTTAATATAAGCCAAATGCGGACTTGAAAGGAACTTCGTAGAGATTTTAAGGGGGTGCACAATGGTTTACTAAAACTAAAAAATTTTGGCATTCAACATCTCTTGTGATTAACAAATAATAAAGTACTAAAGAGATTTATTAGGTTCCTACCTCAAAAGGGAATACAACCTTTTTAATGTTCTTTCCATGTTAATAAACTACACTATAAGAAGTCATTTAAATTTTAAAAGCCAATAATGTTTCTAAGTAGAAGCCTTGAAAACTTCTATAAGGATAATTTGAATATTATGAAGAGAATTTGGCATTTTTAAGCATTAATAGTAGCAGAAAGAGAAATTGTTGACTCAAACAAGTGACATTATCAACCAATTTGTTTTCCTCAATACTCTGAGAGTTGGCATTTTGAACTTTAATTGATATTGAGCTTTTCTATATATTGGGCTAAAAATATATCGGTAGATTATATAAAAAGTTTCTTGAGTTGAAAAAGAAGGTGAGATTTTGCTTGTTCTAAAGAGATGATACGATGAAATTATGTCTTTGGCGTGGTTGAATAAGTTGAATAACTTTTTTTAACTGTTACATAATTTATTTTATTATCTTTGTTAAATGACTTTCCATTTGACTAAATGTTCTGAAATTCTGAAATATTGTGGCTCATCTTGTAAAATTCTTTCCCTGACATCAAAATGATCTATAGCCTGGCTTTTAATCCTATGCATCATACTCACAAAATCTTAAATTAAGTTTGATTAAATAATTTATAGTTGATATCAAAATCTCCTAATAAGCATGGACTATATATAAGAAGTTGCCATTAAATAAATGAATCGAGCTTTGCTTGTAACTTTCATTGTAAAGAAAAATCAAAAGTTCCACATAAAGAATGAGATTTTTTAGAATGAAACTTCATCGAAGAAATCTCTTGCGACTTGGATCTTAATAATAGCTCTTGATATTTGAGTGGGCCAAGCCCCATATAGTGAGCATGTAAACCTAATTTATACTAGTAAAATTGTCGGTGATAGATCTTTTTAAACATCCTAGGAGTGAGTTGGTTTAAGAGACTTTCAAAGTTCTCAAAGAGTTTATTTAAGTACTTGGGGCCTTCATTAAATTAACTCATAAAAAACAACATAACATGATTAACTCGGCCGAAATGATAATGTGTNGTTTTAATATTTGTTGTTCTCCTAGAATTGCCGCCACTACCACCTTTCAATTGCTATTCTCTGAACTATAAATCCAAAAACAAAGAACTCATTCATTATCACCATCTTAGACTATAATCCTCCCTTATCAGTCCGGTGACAAACTTCATCATCAAAAACATAATCCACATCTATTATTGGATTTTCATTCTCTTCATGTTGTTATTTCTTGCCACATTTTTTTCTTTAAAGCTAATTTTTTCAAGTTGTATGCATAAGGACAAAGTTAGTCCAGCTTCTTCACCACTATTTGGCTCAACGGATAATTTGAAAAAGTACAATAATTATTAAACATAATATTAAATGAAAATTAGACTATAAAAAACTACAACAGCATAGTTTTTGACAGGCCGTCGAACTCTAACAATCCCAAAATGGACAATTTTCATTATACAAAATTAAAGTCAAAATCTTGTAAAAAGGAAAAGGAAATTGCAACATTATAATAGAAGATAAATTTACTACACAATTATTTTGGAATATTAAAAAAAAAGCAAAATACTAATTTATTTATCAAATTTTCTTTGATTTTACAGAGAATAACAAAGCTGTTAGTTGTTGGAGTCCTTGTATAACCTCTCAATTATATATATATATATATACATATATACATATGATAAAGTTATTTCTCATATTTCCATCATTTAATACACATTTGAGCATTTTTATGTACTTAGCAACATGAAAGAACCTCATCTATGCTCGAGCAACATTATCCACCAACCATAAAACTTTCAGAGAGAAAAAAATGGCAAACATAATTGCAACCAAGGTGCATTTCAAACATTTGTCTGCAGCAAGGGAGTCGTTTCTATATCATTTGCTTTAAGCTCCGAAATATTTTCCCGCCAAGTAGTAAATGTAATGATTTATCTTCAGTTATAATGATGCTCATAAATGTACGGTAATCCAAACAAGTGTGCGGCAAATCAAGTGATAATCAGTCTTACCAATTCATTTGTTTTAGTATTTTTGTTTCATTAGAGATAATAATCACTCATATTTGCAAAGATATTCTCTTAGCCTTTAAAATTATTGAATTGTATATTTTATTCCATCATTTTGGTAGTATCTTCCGTTATCAAATCAATGTAACGTGACACAGAAAAATTTTAATATACCTGCTGCTTCTATTGCATCAAAATATTGCTATGCCACTTCGTTGTTCACCATAGCGTTTATCAAAACTCGAATAACTCTTTTCTTTTTAATTTCTTCAAATGTAGCATTCATCGATAAAAATGTAACGCACACCCTTATATTGAAATATTACATCAATATACGGTACCCATTGGAAAATACACGAGAATAGACATAAAATTCATCCTATTCTGGATCATCCAGCCATCATCACACATTCGAGTGTCATCAAACTTACGCTCTAATCCTTAAATTAGTTAACATAACCTGCAAATCATTTATTTGTAATTCCTAGTGAATACTAAAGATTTCAATTGATGTATGATTTGCTCCATAACATGCCACTTCACAATGGCATCACTGATAAAACAGCAAGACACCCAAGGTGATAATCATTAAATCCCTAGCCGCTTATCCGAGCAAAGATACAAGAAATTCGACAATTTTAATTATGAGAAATACTCCGGAAAAGTATGATATGATAATCATCAAATTAAAATATTAAACTTTAGATATATATATATATATATATATATATATATATATATATATATATATATATATATATACA
>JXCR01146166.1:129391-139634 GCA_002079205.1 Phalaenopsis hybrid cultivar
TCTGGGTTGGGATCCGATTAAAAGGACAATTGATGCTCCAGCTGAATGGTGGGCTGAAAAACTAGAGGTAACTTATATATAATTCATGAATTGTTAGCTTCGCAAATTATTTTATCTAATTATAATTTTCTAACTATCCCCTCTAAATGCTATTCCACAGGCGGTACCGGCAGCGAAGAAGTACAAACAGTGTGGAATAGAGCCAGAATTTGAAGAGAAATTGGACATAATGTTTAAATGGGTTGTCACAACAGGAAAGTTTTCATACAACCCAACTAAAAGCGGTTTTACAGGGATACCAAATGAGATCACACCTGAGCAGTGACACCCGATGAAGAAGTTCAAAGCATTAACCAAAGGGATATGGGGGAGTCCAGTACAATTTTAAAGAGGCCAAGGATTGCTAAGAAAAATAAAGAGAAAGAACATTCTGTGAACACCTCCTTCGACCGTTTAATTGAAGCTTTTGCAGCTCCACCAATATCTGAAGCTAGCATATTAGACTGTCTAAGGCTTTTGGGCACTATTCCTGAAGTTGTGGCCAACAAACGATTTCATGCACAGTGTGTGAAAAAACTTGAGGATTCAACGCGAATGAAAATTTTCATGGCGCTAGTGCCTGAATTGCGACTCGAATTTTTGCCGGTTTTGGTGGAGGAGTGATTTTTTTTATTGGTATATGTATTTGGTGGAGAAATATGATCTTTTTAGTTAAGAGACTTCTATTTATGTTGTTTTTTTTAATGTTTGGAACTTCTAATCATGTTATCTTTTTTCATGTAGTTGTACCATCTACATATGTACCTGTTAGTAGTTAATGTTTTATTTTTAAGTTGCGTATTATATGTTTTGAATTTGTACAATAAATATTTGGTAGTGCTGCAGAAATATATTATCATGCACTAATTATGTTTACATCTTATATTATTTAGGATGGACCCACAACGTGTGCGTCGTAGGAGAATGGCATTTGCTACAGCCATTGCAATATTGTTGTTGGATAATTACCGGAGTAGAACTCCTCGCATTCCCCGCATGACATCCAGCTTTTTTGGAGATAGATGGGTTGGTGAGATGCTTTCTGGTCATCCAATAAGGTTTACAAATATTTTCAGAATGACAGCACCAATTTTTATGGATCTTTTGCACGAGTTATGCCTAAATCACGGCCTCCAGGGTTCTTCCAGAACGACGTGTAGGGAGGTGTTGGCTATAACACTGTACATTCTATCACAAAATGAATCAATTAGAGGAGCTATGGAAAGATTTCAACATTCTTCTGAAACAATAAGTCGTTACTTTTCTAAAGGCATAAAGGCACTTCTTAGCTTAGCAACTAAAATAATTAAACCGGAGGATCCATCATTTGCAACCACTCCATTACAGATTGCCAACGATCCTCGATACATGCCATATTTCAAGGTAACTGCGGGTAGTTTTATTTTATAACTTGTCATACGATTCATAATATAATTACTATCTGATAAACAATTCAACAGAATTGTATTGGTGCAATTGACGGTACACACGTTGATGCCCGAATACCCAACCACGAGAAGGTTGCATACATCGGTCGGAGTGGTTTGACAACTCAGAATGTCATGGTTGTATGCGACTTCAACATGTGCTTTACTTTTGTAGTGGCGGGATGGGAAGGGAGTGCACATGACAGTCGGATTTTCTCATTTGCCACTAGGAATAGATCGCAATGTTTCCCTCACCCCCCATCAGGTTAGTGTTGATTTGTAATTTGTTAATTTGAGCGTGTAATATTTTTACTTAACAGTGTTTTTCTTATTAGGAAAATACTATCTGGTTGACGCCGGGTATTCTATGCAAAGGGGATACCTGAAGCCTTATCCTGACACAAGATATCATCTTCCTGATTTTGAGAGAGCGAGTGGCACCATCCGTGGTAGAAAGGAAATGTTTAATAAATGTCACTCATCTTTACGCGGGGTAATTGAAAGAACATTTGGGGTTTGGAAGAAGAAATGGGTCATCCTACGTGATATGTCGTCGTATCCTTTCCAAAAGCAGGTGCATATTGTGGTTGCAACAATGGCACTACATAATTTCATCCGAAGACATGCCTCATGATCAGATATAGATTTTAGTATGGCTGACAACGACGAACTGAATGTCTTCGACCAAACTCCTGAAATTGTGGGTGGGAGTTCATTACCTGAGGATGATGTAGACTCTAATGAGTTTGGAGATCAGGAGGGTGAAGGTTTGGCTGATATGATTGCTTTAAGGGAGTCTATCACAGATGCTATTTGTGGCTGTTGATCTACCAAGTTTTACTTTAATAAAGTTATAGGTTGATATTCATATGTATTTAATTTTGGTTATTTTTAAAATACCTTAAACATACATTGATTCTTTTGTTTTTTTCGCAGTTAAACAAACATGACTTCCAGGATATCAGGTATGGACAGAGAGATNTTGACTCATGTTCAGCACATTAAGTAGTTTGTGTTCGAATCATTGGTTTAAACAAGGTGAACACGAATAATATTTTTTAGCCAGAATTATAGCTGAGTCAAACACGAATAATCAATTCTTTGATTGTGTTTTGCTCTTTTTAATNACCTATATCATACAAGTTTTAGAAGCTGAAATGTATCCAAAAGATATTTAGAAGTCTACTTAAGACAATTTCCCTTTCATATAGTATGAATATATAAATTTAAATCATAATTAAAAAATTGCATTAAAGAGTAATCTCCCAACATCTTCCACCAAGGCACCTGCCTAGGTGGCACCTCAATAATGGTGCCTGTCCGGGCGAAGTGAAGGGGATTGAAACGCAAGTCCCTTTGACAAAACAAAATGGAATTCTGCATTCAGTGACAATAAGGAGTTTTATACACATGAGAAGGATATACTTGTAAATTAAAACATTAGGGATAGCTCTGTTGAGGTGCCTTTTGACATCCTTGGTAGTCTTCAAAGCAATCTTTATTTTTAATTAGCTTTAGATTGCTTCCTTCTATCATATGGTTCAGAAGTCCATAAGACCAACAATATAAAACTCAAATCACATTTAGTTTTTTAATCCTCACTCCAATCACTCCAATCACTCAAATCACTCAAAAGTTGTAAAACTCAAAATTAGACTATCTCTAATTTTGTTTGCCACTGGAGCTACACTAACCCTATCACGGATATAATCATTTCGCATTTTGTCTCTAAGTGTAAAACCACTCATCCACCTAAGCATTCTCATCTCGACAACACTTAACTTAGTTTCATGCTTCTCTTTCAAAGCCAACATTCAGCGCCATAAAGCATTGCATGTCTCACTGCCATCTTATAAAATTTTCCTTTCAGTCTAAGCAGTACTTTTCTATCACACAATAGGCTTGAACTATTCCTCCACTTCAACCAACCAACTTGAATTCTACTAATAACATCCCCATCTAAATCATCATCACTTTGAACAATAGACCCGAGATATCTAAAGCGTTCACAACTTTCAATAATTTTATCAACCATAGTTACAACTTTGTCACTAGAGCTACTACAAAATTACATTCAATGTATTCAGTTTTAGTTATAATCAAACGAAGGCTTTTAGACTCCAATGTATATCTCCATAATTTAAGTTTTTCTTGAGCTTTTTTCTATGGACTTATCCACAAGAATGGTATCATCAGCGAAAAGCATATACCAACGTACATCCTCCTGTAAATGTCCAGTGAGAGTATCCATAACTAAAACAAAAAGATATTAGTTTAAAGTCGATCCCTAATAATCCAACTGAAATAGGAAAATATTTGGTCAATCCTCCTGCTCGAACACAAGTAACTGCTATAGTATATATATTTTTTAATGACTTGAATATAAGTCATATCAACACCTTTCTTTTCTAGAACTCTCCAAAGGATATCTCTTAGAACCTTATCCTAAGCTTTTTCTAAAGCAATAAAAACCATATGTAGATCCCTCTTATTCTCTCTGCACTTCTCCATCAAACCAATCAATAAATGTATAGCTTCAATAGTACACATGTCCGACATAAATCCAAATTAACTTAAACTAATTTGTATAACATAAAATCTTATATTTTATCTTTTCTTGCACATTATTATTCCAACACCAACTATTTTTATTTATATAATTTTTTCCTTTTGATTCTCCAAGTACATCTTTTGTCACTTGTTAAAAAATGTTTGTTACTTTATTTCACATATGATTTACTTCTTCATGAATATCTCAAATCTTGAAATTTTGAAGTTTACTAATAAAAATAATTTTATTTGTGTCTTTTAGGTTTCCTCATATAATTCTAGGACAATGATTCCTAGTAGTCTTTATTTTATAACTCGTCATCCTAAAATCCAAAACTAATAATCGATGTTGAGTACTTAAATCCTTGCTTGGACTGACCTTACAATCCTTACATTCTTGACGATCTCTTCTTCTTATAAGAAAATAATCAATTTTTATTTTATTAAATCCATTCTTATAAATAATAATATGTTCATCTCTTTTCTTGAATAAAGTATTAACAATAAAAAAATCATACACTAAAGCAAAATCTAATATGACTTTATTTTCTTCATTAATCAATCCAAAACCGTAGCCACCATGAATATTTCTAAAATCTTCTATCACTCTACCGACATGTCTATTTAAATCTCCTCCAATAAAATATTTTTTTTCAAGAGTATTCATTTGTATTAAGTTTTCTAGGTCATTCCAGAATTTTTCTTTAGAACCTCTATCTAAACCTACTTGAGAAGCGTAAGCACTTATAATATTAAAAATCTTAATATCAATAATAATTTTAAGGGTTATAGTTTTATCTCCAATTCTATTAATTTTTATAACATTATATTTCAAACTCTTATCTATAATTGCACCTACACCATTTCTAGTGTTACTCTTACCTAGATATCAAAGTTTAAAACCCAAGTTATCAATCTCTTTAGTCTGTCTCCACCCCATTTAGTTTCCTACAAAAATAAGATATTTATCTTTATATGAATCGTAGTATCAACTAATTCCATTAATTTACTTGTGAGAGCACCTATATTCCAAGATCTCATCCTAATATTAGTTTCATGGACTAAATTTTATAACCACATTCGTCATCAATTTTTAAATTATTTTTTTCATTTATATGCAACCAAATGAGGCAATATAATATAGTTAGANACCCCAAACAGTTTTATCACACATGGGCAGTAATGTCATTTAACCACCAATAAGCTAGTTTGAATAAGCTGGCCCAAACAGCAAGCCAGATTATTTTGATAATCTACAGATTATCAGATTATCAGAATAATCTGCTTATCAGCAGATTATAGATAATCCACAGCTGCGCCAAACATACCCTAAATCAAGAAGGAATGTTTTTTAAGAGGGCTTATAACCAACTTGAGAGTTAGTCAAGGAATAGAAAATCTTACACTATTTAAGGATGTCTTACTTCATTGGGCAATTGAATTGATTTTGATTACGAAGTTTGTTGAAGTTTGTTAGGATTTTAATGAAGCTTGTGTGTTTATTTTTTTATTCATTTTTCTTTTACTTGGGTGAATTTTGACGTTTGAAATTTCCTCTTGATTTATTTTGTCATTTTATGTTTGCGTTGGTTATAGGCTAACACTAGGGAGAATTACATATTGTCTAACTGGTTCTCGACTTTTAAGTTCCACTTTTGTCCTTGACTTACATTTTTCTACTTCTTGGTTATATAGAAGAGTAAGCATTAAAGATATAATTTTTTATAATTTTAATTATTTCATCAATACCTTGAATTTGAAATTTCAAATTTGTCTTACTTCTTATATAATAAAAAAAGTTAATTTCAAGATCCAACCTATTAATAATTTTAGTGAAAAGAAACATTGAAATTAGCATTGATTATTTATTGAGTTTTATTCAAGATTTCCTCAATGCATTAAGACGTGTTCCCTAAGTACATTTGATGCTTCAAAAATACCTAATCATATGTGTAATATAGAAACTCAACACTTCTGATTCATTTAAAATCCTTCTACAAAAGAAAGGTTAAAAAAATCTCTATAAACATATTTTTATCCAATCTTTAAAATATAGAAAACTTTTAAGTTTTTTTTTGTTAAATTTCACTTCTCGATTTTATTTTGCAATAAACTTTTGTGTGAAGTTTATAATTATCTATAGAACTAACGCTGGGACAAACTTATTTCTTAATTTGTTAATGTCTTCAAAAATGATACTTTAGTTTGAGAGAACAAATTCTTTAACGTTTTTAGATTCGATGAGTTCTTAAATACGGTTATGATGGTGTTGATTTTCATCTATAGCATAGCTATGATATTTATAGAAAACAAAATATTTTGAAGCCTTTCAAGTGTGAGGTTGTGTGTTAATCTATGCTAATGAAAGAGTTCCTTTTTTGAATAGCATTCATTTGTTTTAACGGACTAAACATAAGATATTTGTTTCTTTAAAGTGTGTTATCCCAACCTGGAGACTAACTGGTCAAAGAGTTGCTAGTTTAACTTCCTCATTAATTTATCATTGATGCTAGCATTAGTTAATGTGGCCATTTTCTTTTTAGTCAAGCTAAAATCTCATCCATTCTTTTTTAGTTGGTCTAGATAATATTGTCATAATGATTATGTAACTTTTGAATGCTTGGTATTTAAAAAAAATATTGTCATGTTATTACATTCTTCTATATTAACATGACAATTGGCAAATTCTTGTGATAAGCCAAATGCAGACTTGAAAGGAACTTCATAGAAATCTTAAGGGGGTGCACAATGGTTTACTAAAACTAAAAATTTTTGGCATTCAACATCTCTTGTAATTAACAAATAATAAAACACTAAAGAGACTTATTAGGTTCCTACCTTAAAAGGGCATACAACCTTTTTAATGGTCTTTGCGTGCTAATAAACTACATTATAAAAAGTCATTTAAATTTTAAAAGCTAGTAATGTTTCTAAGTAGAAGCCTTGAAAACTTCTATAAGGATAATTCGAATATTATGAAGAGAAGTTGGCATTTTGAAGTATTAATAGTAACAGAAAGAGAAATTGTTGACTCAAACCGATTTTTTTTTTCTCAATACTCTGAGAGTTGGCATTTTGAACTTTAGTTGATATTGAGCTTTTCTATAATTTGGGCTAAAAATATATCGGTAGATTATATAAAAATTTTCTTGAGTTGAAAAAGAAGGTGAGATTTTGCTTGTTCTAAAGAGATGATACGATGGAATTATGTCTTTGGCGTGTTTGAATAAGTTGAATGACTTTTTTTAACTATTACATAATTTATTTGATTATATTTGTTAAATGATTTTCCATTTGACTAAATGTTCTGAAATTCTGAAATATTGTGGCTCATCTTGCAAAATTCTTTCCCTAACATCAAAATGATCTATAGCTTGGCTTTTAATCCTATGCATCATACTCACAAAATCTTAAATTAAGTTTGATTAAATATTTTATAGTTGATATCAAAATCTCCTAATAAGCATGGACTATATACAAGAAGTTTTCGTTAAATAAATGAATCAAGCTTTGCTTGTAGCTTTCTTTGTAAAGAAAAATAAAAAATTCCACATAAGGAATGAGATTTTTTAGAATGAAACTTCATCGATGAAATCTCTTGCTACTTGGATCTTAAGACTAGCTCTTGATATTTGAGTGGGCCAAGCCCCATATAGTAAGCATTTAAACCTAATTTATACTATTAAAATCGTCGGTGATAGATCTTCTTAATCATCCTAGAAGTGAGTTGGTTTAAGAGACTTTCAAAGTTCTCAGAGTTTATTAAAGTGCTTGGGGCCTTCATTAAATTAACTCATAAAAAACAACATAACATGATTAACTCGGCCGAAATGATAATGTGTACAATAATACAACCAACAACAACAACAACAACAAAGCCTTAATCCCACTACGTGGGGTCGGCTACATGAATCATTCTTTCACCATTGCGTCCTATTTAGTGTCATATTTTCATTTAGTTCTAGTAAATTAAGATCATTTTTAACCATTATTGAGTCCACTTAATCCCACTACGTGGGGTCGGCTACATGAATCTTTTTTCTCCATTGCGTCCTATTTAGTATCATGTTTTCATTTAATTCTTGTAAATTAATATCATTTTTAATACAATAAGCCCAAGTCTTCCTAGGTCTACCTCTGCCTTTCTTAACACAAGTCGAATCTAAAACATCTTTTCTCCTACTCGGATCATCAGATGGTCGGCGTTTAATGTGACCAAACCATCTAAGACGACTTTCTCTAATTTTGTCNAGCCAGGAGACTCCCAAATCTCCCAAATATTTTCACACTTCAACTCGGATATCATCAGGTCCTACAGACTTTCCACCCTTGGTTTTCTTTAAAGCCTCATCAACTTCTAATATCATCAGGTCCTACGGACTTTCCACCCTTGGTTTTCTTTAAAGCCTCCTCAACTTCTTTATTGCTAATGCGACGGTAAAAGTGAAATATTTTATTATTATTCACGATATTAAGGTCACTAAGGTCTATCATATTTTCAGAAACTTCTTTAAAAAGTTTATCAAAGTAACTCACCCACCTATGTTGAATATCTTTTTCTAAGANCAACATTTTATTATTATTCACGATATTAAAATCACTAAGGTCGATCGTATTTTCAGAAACTTCTGCGATATTAAAATCACTAAGTTCGATCGTATTTTCAGAAACTTCATTAAAAAGTTTATCAAAGTAGCTCACCCACCTGTGTTGAATATCTTTTTCTAAGAAAAGTACTTTTTGATTTTCATCTTTAATTTTATACATTATTTTTTTACCCTCCTTAGGATCTAATCTATTACATATGTTGAATATCTTTTTCTAAGAAAAGTACTTTTTTATTTTCATCTTTAATACACTTTACTTAGTTAAATCTTTACTTTTCTTTTCTCTTTGTTTGACTAGTTTATTCATATATTTTTCACCTTCCTTAGTATCTAATCTATTATAAAGATCATTAAAAGCATAATTTTTAGCGTCACAGATTATTCTTTTAGACTCCCTACGGGCCGTTTGATATTTTTTCCAGTTCTCTAAGTTTTTTCATTTAAACCAATTTTTATAACATAACTTCTTATATTTTATCTTTTCTTGTACATTATTATTCCATCACCAACTATTGTTATTTGTAAATATTTTTTTTTTTGATTCTCCAAGAACATCTTTTGCTACTTGTTTAATAATGTTTGTTACTTTATCCCACATCACATTTGCTTCTTCATGAATATCCCAAATTTTAAAATCTTGAATTTTACTCATAAAAATAATTTCATTTGTTTTTTTAAGCTTTTCCATCTAATTCTGCAATGATGAATCCTAGTATTTTTTATTTTACAACTCTTAATCTTAAAATCTAAAATTANGACTACTAAAATTACATTCCATGTATTTAGTTTTAGTTCTACTTAAACGAAGGCCTTTAGACTTCAATGTGGACCTCCATAATTCAAGTTTTTCCTGGGCTTTTTCTCTTGTTTTATCCACGAGAAGGATATCATCNTAGTACTTTTTAATTTTCATTTTTAATACACTTTACTTGGGTTAAACCTTTACTTTTCTTTTCTCTTTGTTTGGCTAGTTTATACATATATTTTTCACCCTTTTTAGTATCTAATCTATTATAAAGATCATTAAAAGCAGAATTTTTAGCATCATAGATTGTTCTTTTAGACTCTCTGTGGGCCATTTGATATTTTTCCCAGTTCTCTAAGCTTTTACATTTAAACCAATTTTTATAACATAACTTCTTATATTTTATCTTTTCTTGCACCCTATTATTCCACCACCAATTACTTTTATTTATAAAATTTTTTTCTTTTGATTCTTCAAGCACATCTTTTGCTACTTGTTTAATAGTGTTTGTTACTTTATCCCATATAATATCTTCTTCTTCATGAATATCCCAAATTTTGAAATCTTGAATTTTACTCATAAAAATAATTTTATTTGTGTTTTTTAAGTTTCTTCATCTAATTCTACGATAATGAGTCATAGCATTTTTTATTTTACAACTCTTAATCTTAAAATCTAAAACTAATAAACAATGTTGGGTACTTAAATTTATCACTTGAAATGACCTTACAATCTTTACAATCGCGACGATCTCTTTTTCTCATAAGAAAATAATCAATTTGTGTTTTATTACATCAACTCTTATAACTAATAAGATGTTCATCTCTTTTCTTGAATAAAGTATTAGTAATAACAAAATCATACGCTAAAGCAAA
>JXCR01146166.1:166522-188117 GCA_002079205.1 Phalaenopsis hybrid cultivar
TATATATATATATATATATATATATATATATATATACACACACACACACCCCTGCGCAATCCATGGCCTTTTGGTAGAGCAACCTTTTTGAAGGTTGTATGTCCCCTTAGGTCCAGACTTCGAATCCTCTTCTGGTGCATTGTCTCCTTAAGGCAGGTGGTACTCGAATTTATTTGTACACCGCATCGGCTCTCAAACCTTACAGGAGTTAGCGTATTAAGGGTTGATCGGCGGTGCCACCCGTCGGACAATATTGTGTTATATATAGTTATATATATATATATATATATATATATATNATCTGGCGCCACTGATAAGTAAGTTAAAGTCGGCATTTGATTCCATGCCCACTCTAATCTCTTAATGTGCTGACCAGATCTGGACAAAAAATATTTAGGTCTGTTTGCTTCACGTAATATATGATTCAATTTAACATTGAAGTAGTGCAAGAGCTTCTTAATCTTAGCCTGAATAATCAAATTCTGCCAATTACACAGATCACTACAGTTGCAACAACGAAATACGGAGAGGGAGTCCACTTCCACAATTAGATTCCTTAATTTCATTTCCTTTGCAATAAGTAAACAATAGAGAGCAGTAGCCATTTCAGCATATGAAGTGTTGAGACGCTCACAGGAAGCAGAAAAGTAAGCAATGTTTTAGCTGCGCCCAAATAGCCAATGAAAATTTACAAATGAAAAAAAAAGATGATTACAAGACGACTTCTCTTTTCTTTATAAATAAGCAAATAGAAGCATTACGCAGTCCCTTAAATTTAAGAATATCATCTATAGGTAGCAAATCATAATGTAATCTCCAAGCAAAAAGGGCTTGGGATGGTTTCATCATAGTATTCCATATAAAATTATCCAATTTAGAATCAGGAAAATGATGTAATCTTTCAACAATAGAAGCAACAAAAGAAAATTGTGTTGTTTGTTTAATTATGAGAACATTTGTGTGGGTTATATCAAAGCCCATAGCAGCAAAGTAAATGAACAAACTATCACTAGGAAACTTTGAAAGTTCCTGAGTACTCCATGCCTCCTTAGACTAGGAATCAGCCACACTAAGATCAATAGGATGAGCAACATCAGAGAATTGCAACAGAGGGCCCAAAAGGGTCTAATTTTAAAACCAAAGCTACTTTTATGTTCACCAATATCCCATGTAACAAGTTCTTATGCTTTATTTCTTAATTTCAAAAGCATTTTCCAAATTAAAGAGTCCCCTAATTTGGGCAAAGTAAGAGGATGAGAATATTTAAAATATTTAAATTGCATGAATTTAGCCCATAGCGCCAAATTAGACATGATTTTGATCCAAAGCTTATAGTAGTTAATTTTAATGGGTTGTTTCAGAGATCTGAAACCAATTCACACATGTTTCATAGGTTTATAAAGATATTGCCAAGATTTTCTTTGAGTCACTTTGTCATTCCCAACCTACAAGAATTTATTGAAATTATTTCAATTTTAAGTTGCATGCATTTAGTCCTTTTGGCCACTTGAAGTATATAAAGAAAAAGAGAATTCAAAACAGGTTGCAGGAGCGTGGTCTACACCACCNTTCTTTCGAATCTTATTAACAAAATCCCATAAAATCAGACTCCTTTTCCCACTATTATGAAGTAGAATGCCCAAATAGTGTATTGGTTTAACTAGTGCTTCTTCTCAAAGTTAATGTGTTTAAGAAATACTAATCACATTTGGCTCTTTTAAAGCTAATACCTGAGACTTGCTCAAAGTGAATAAAGATATTATAAAGATGTCTAACATTCCTTTTACCCAAATTACAAAAAATAATGATGTTATCAGCATAGGCCAAGTGAGAAATTAGTTCACTACCTCTGGCTTTATATATACCATCGGAATGGTTAGTGAGAAGTTGGTTTAGAAGAATGGATAAAAAATCCAGGGATAAAATGAAAACGATAGAAGAAAGGGCATCCCATGCTTAAGCCCTCGGCAAGATTTAAAATGCACATGTTATTTATCATTGTTAAGGATAAAATAAAAATTGTTATCTTAGAGCATCCTTAATAACATATAGAAAACATCATTGAAACCTTTAGCTTTAATAACAGTAAGAATAAACTTCCAACTAATGGCATCATAAGTTATCTGTAAATCAAGCTTCCAAGTACCATTACCCTCTCTACATTTGCAATCCAAATCTTGCGAAAGCTCTTGGGCTATCAGAATGCTATCAATGATACACCTACCTACTAGTGATTAAGAAAGCATGTTGGGGACAAACCAACTCATTAAGGTGCAGCTGTAATCAGCTCACCAAAATTTTATTGATTACCTTATAAACAAAAGTAGTATGACAAATAGACAAAAAATTCTCTCATTTATGCTTGAAATTTTCCTTAAGAATAAGAAATATGTTAAAGCACCTAAAATATTTGTGTGGCAAAACACCTTTCAAAAATAATTGAGTAGCACAAATAAAATTACTCAAAACGCTTCCCCAAGCATTCAAGTAGAATTTGAATGTAAAATCATTAGGATCAGCGACTATATTGCTGTTAATAGATGATAGAGCATGCCAAATTTCATTTTTCATCAAAAGATGATAGAAACTAAATTCTATAGCCATGAAACTTCTAGGAATAAGATCAACATATAAATTTTGAAAATCCACCTTATTGTATCTCAATAGATCTTGAAAAATTAAACACCACTCTCTTCAATATCTTGGTTATTATAGAGGCAATTACCTTCCCTATCTTTTATTTTCAAGATAGCATTAGATTGCCTTCTCTGCTTAATATAGACATGAAATAACTTAGTGTTTCTATCCCCTTTTACATGGCTAAGAAAATTGGATTTTTGTTTATAAAAATCAATTTCTTGCTCGATAACATCATTCAATTGATATTTAGCATGCACCACCTCCATTTTCTAAACAAGATTATCCTCATATTGTCTTTCCAAGGTTTTAACTAGTTTTTCTGCTTATATAACTCTATTATGAATATTATCAAAACTAGCCCTATTCTAATTTTTTAAAGCAGACATAAGTGTCGGTTGGTTTTAATGTTTGGAAAATACATTTATAGTGCTTTAACGTATGTATATAGGGGTGTAAACGAGTCGAACACGAGCCAGACCAGGCCCAGCTCGTGTTCGGCTCATTTATATTTCGAGCTCAGAAAATGTGTTCGTGTTCGGCTCGTTTGCTTAGCTAGCCGAACACGAGCTGTTCACGAACAAATAGTCATTTTGAGAACCCTAATCACGTAGTCATAAGATGTTAAAGATTGGGGCAAGATTTAAAACATCATTTAAATCTAATATAATAAATTTTGTTCTATTTTCTTCATTAATACTTTTAATTAATTATAAATCTTTATAACCTTATAGTCAGTTAATTTTTTTAAAAATACTACTCATCAAAGATAGATATATAATTGATTAATAGTATTTCAAGACAAAACGAGACGAACACAAACGAACAAATATTTATTTGTGTTGTTCGTGTTCGACTTGTTAACTTAACGAAAGAACTGAACACGAGCTGTTCGCGAACAACGAGTCATTTTGACAGCCCTATATATATATATATACAAATTCCCAATAATTTTATAGTGGCACGTGTAAATAAAAAGATTTTGAAGTTAAAAAATATTACCAAGATCATTGATTTGTAAATATTAATATTTCGAACAGTTTATTTTTTTTAAAANAAAAATATGAGACTAACAAGGTCACATGTATTTGATAGTTTAAGTGATCAAACACGACACTACAAGCAATATACGTCCTGAGGGATAGACACTTGACATTGGTCTCGATCATATAAACTAAATAAACATATGACATCCATTTGATCTGCGAACTTTATGTACGACCAACAGGTTCCTCTACATAATATAGAAAAATTAGGCAATTTTTATTTTACATGAGTGCTTAAGTTTCTCATAAGAGTAAGCCTCTATAGTTAGTTACATCTTAAATGACTGAAGTTATATAAGAAAACTCTCAATAAATGTCAGGGGTTTCATCTTTCAAGATATACAAAGCTTGGGTTTTCAAGGTAGTTTGTAAGGATAGCAAGTAGAAAAGGATAAAGTAAGAACAGTTATTTTAGGAATCAAAAGAGTGAAGATTAGAGGATGTCACAGAAAAAGAGGAAAACCTCGACGACTTCCTAAGCTATCATATTGTTGGGCTTTATATTTTAAAGTGAAATTATTTATGTTCAATTCTGTCAATTTTTAATTATATGGTTTATATTTACACAATGTATGATTATGAAAATAGCCAGAAAGATAGAAGGATTTACATTGTATTGGATGACAATCTCAAAATTCTAAGGCGAGTTAGGGCTTATTTTGCACAATATACAAAAGCCTAAAAGATAAAGTGAGTGTTTATGTCACACTAATCAGACTACCTCAAAGTCCTATGACATGTTAGTTAATTCTAAAGAGTGGTTTAGCTGATGTAGATTTGTTTTGCTTTTGTATACCGTCATCTTTTACATGTAGCTCGCTCCAAGCTCCTCATCGAGGTAATAACTTCGAGGATTATTTGTGTTATGAATTATGATCATTAATATTTTATGTTCTGATTTTATTTGTCGGTGCTGCTTGAATGTTTGGTGGAATTTTAATTTAAGTTAAAAGACACTCGTAAAGATCCAACAGCTTCATTATCCCGACATTACTATTTTCTCTTGAATTTACTTAGTTTAAATAAGATGTTAAACTTATTTAGACTGAAGAATTCTCATTAGCAATTGTAGTTTACCCATCCAAGAGATCCTTGCAAACCCAAAAAAAAATAGATTATGTGCGTTCAAAGGTAAAAGTGTATTATCATTTTCAAAAGAGTATTTTTGTTGTTATGTTCAAACTTACCAGGCACTCTTGCTGTAGTTGTATGTGTTAGTAGCAAAAACTTTATATAATAAAGTCCAAGAATTTTAAATAAATTGTACAGAGAATCTAACACGAAGGAAACCCAAAATAAGTTGTCGGAAAAACACAAGCAAGTAAAAAAAAACTTGATGCCACATGTGGAAGATCGAGACTAAGTGTAAGACATTAGTGATGGTGGGGGCTCTGAGCTGGGCTATGTGCTCTTCTGTCCAACACCGGCATAAGCCACCAACCTGGAAATCCGAGGAAGGGTAACTCTTAATCTCGATCCAATTGATTAGCTCGTGAACCTTTATAAGATTTCATCAAAAAAAAATTCAGCTTTACATACCAATAGGTTTATTTAACATTCAAAAGTAATAAAGTCAAGAAAAGGATTTCTGCTAGGTTCACAGTTTTTAAAAACTATAGTCCACGAGCTAATCACTCTAATCAGGCTGGGAGTAACAACAAACTAGGAGAGCTAGGAACAACTTCTACTAGGGGTTGGTGAATAGTATCGTTGATCTTATCCCCTTTCTCGAAGGATCCTTGGGATAGTAGATATTATTCTGAATCCCACTTCGTATCCCTCATTTAGCACACATAAGCGATATTGTCACAGCCCTTGCCACCAAGACCTTTAACTCACACTAGCCCGATGATCCATATGTGGCAAAAACAAATATCCCCAATCGCTCAAAAGGACTTGAATACCTTATTCAAGACTCAAACCCTTTAACATTGGGTTTAAATGTATGATAAGTATGATAGGGTATTTTATTTAGAATTTAATGAGCTAACGGGTCCCGAAGCATATATCTGTGGAACCTTATAAGATTTTGCAGATGATTTTCTTCAGGGAATTATAATAGGTCAAAATGTTCAGACTCCAAAAAAGGGGTTCGGGGTATGACCCTAATTAGAAGTTTTTAAATCATTCCGAGTTCACCTAAACTTATTATGTCATTAAATTAATCAACCCTGGTCAAGCTAAGTTTTAGTTGTGGTACTTTAATTTGTGCTCAGTGAACTTTGGTGTGTAAATTAACCCATGAGTAGGGGTAAATAGGCGTTCATTATTACGTTGATGAATTATAAAAGTAAGAACCCTTACGACAAGCCTGATTATTAAGGAACCTTCCGTCTCCGTTTCAATTGATCCTGAGCTCATAATGTTTCAACAATGTTCATGATTACCGATGTTCCTTTTATAAGCCTCATTAAATAATTTTAAATCAACACTAGTTCGCTACTAAGCTCTTAAAGATTGAAGGGTAAAGTTGTAATTTTATAAAATTTTTATGATAGTATGTTTAATCTTTGTTGAGAGATTGAATTGCACTTAACCATTGATTGGTGGTTTAAATTAGTGAATTGTTATATTCCTGACTCATTCCCCTCAGATCAGGATCATCAAAGACTTTATTGCCTCCCAATCCATAACAATTTGATTAATTACAACTTTACCTTTTTATAGAAAGTGAAGTGAAATGGTCCCTACCTTTTAACCATTTGTGTTTCAATCACTTCAGCGAGTTAATTGTCATAATTATTACCCATTTATTCTCTTATTTAACCTAAATTTTAATTTGGAGTTCAAAATTCCATAATTACCATTTTACCCCTATGTTCTTTACTTCATAATTTCTTCAATTTAAGTTAAAGGACTTTGAAATTTTATTGTTACCCTACTCATGGGTTAATTTACACATCAAAGGAGAATTTATATTTTTCTAAATTTTTATTTAATTTTTTATAATTATTTTAATTCCAAATTAAGAATTTTCAATATTAGTATATTTTACTAACCAAAAACATCTTTTGTGACCTTAGGATAATTTTTGGAGGTTCACTTACGTTAGAAAACCAATAAGAATAAATTTTGTGAAATTTCAAATTATATTTTGATTTTTATGATTTTTAGTGATTAAATAATTAGAAAATATATTTTATTTTAAAAATTAACTTTTATATTTTCATAAACCGCTATGACCATAGAGAACTTAGAAAAATTTATTTATCATTTTTATAATCTTTATTTCTTTTTTTATAATTATTTTATTTAAAAATAAGAGAAAATATATTTAAATCTTAAAAATACCTTTTAACATCTATAAAATTTATGAAAATATCTTAAGTTTTTTATGTAATTAAAAAGTAATTTGTAATATTATGAGTTGTTTTCTATAAATTTGTTGTGTGGATAGAATTCAGAGTTTGTGGAGAAAGAAAATCAGAATCCTTGCACTGATCACAAAATTTTAATTCTCAATGCGGAAAATTTTTTGGATAGAATGCAAAATTTGTGGAGTAAGGGAATCAGAATCCTTCTACTGACCCCAGAATTTCAATTCTGAATGCAAAAAATTTTGTAGATAGAATGCGGAGTTTGTGGTGAAAGGGAATCAACATCCTTGCACTAACCCTAAAATTTAATCGCTACATTCGACAATTTATATCCACAATTTATGCAAATCATATATAAGTATATGGGTCCCACATTTTTGTTGGTGTGGAAGGAAAGCTTTTGTTGACCAAAATCAACAAATTTTTTATGGTTCAGTTTTGTGATGGAAGTTAACGACACTCTCTTCGACTGCTATGTGGTTGTTGAACATCTCTAACAGCTTGGCTAAGGCCTTCAACTGCAAAAGGCTAAGGTCATTATAAATCCTCTCTCCCCACATGCCTTGGGTCAAGGCAGCGTATTTCACCCTTGGATCAAGATCCCATACCACCATCATCTTCTTCTAGAATCTGGTTATGTAAGATCACAAGCTCTCATTCAACCATTGTTTAACCTGTCATAGAGAATTTGAGCTCTTCTTAGGCCTCTGAGTGATAGCAAACTGCGCTAAAAAAATCCTCTTGAAATCAAAAAAAGGAGGTAAGCACTCCTATCGAGATGTTGTTGAGCCACCTGAGGACTGACTCCCTCAGTGTGGTATAAAATAATTGACACTTCAGTGTGTAAGTGATCCTGAGAAGGTTGACGACTAACTCAAAAGAAACAATATGGTTAATCAAATCAGTCCGACTCTTATATGAATCCAGAGAAAGAATCTTGAAATTCTCTTGTGGTTCGACGTCAGTAAATCTGTGGTAGAACATCTGGCTAGCAGTTGGCCTTAGTGCACACAAACTACTATCTACTCATCGGTGCGAACCTAACACTACCTTCATACTAGAAGTCTACAAATCTTTCTGCTTCCTAAGCCACTTGGTTTCCTTGTGGTTTGCTCTTCCTCCTGGGTGTTTTGCTCCTGGAAAACTTGTTCTTTTCTTCCGAGCATTGCTCAGGTCAACTACCATTTGACCTAATGCCTGGTCTCTCAGTGCTTGAATATGTTGTTGAACAAACTCCCTAGTTCTGTTCATATTTCCCTTGTCTCTCAAATGAGTTTTTTCTACGTAATGTGATTTTCTTGATGTTGGTGGAATGATTCCACGCTTACCACACTTTTTATGATGTTGAATATGAATTTGTCATGTGGATCACACCCAAACAATAGATGATAGAATTTGAGAAGAGAGAAAGAAAGATTGGGTGCACAATAGATTAGAGCATTTAGAATCTTTTCACCATGGATTTATTAGCCTTTTACTGCATGAATGACCTCGTGTTTGTAGGCAAAGAGGGATGCAAGAGGTATAATTACCTGCTTGCCTCTACTTTAAAAGTGGCACTACAGGGTAATTTAAGAAAAATAAATAAAAACAAAAATAAATATTTAAAAATAGGGGTAAATGAATAAATAAATAAAAATTCAACTCAACCCTTCCCGTCAATTGGTCGTTTGCGGCCGATAGTCTTTGGTTGAGGGAGAGGCCATTCAACAGACTCTTTCGGGTCCAAGTGACTGGCCAATTGAATACTTGTCGGTCGGCTGAATCTGTTAAAATTTNCACATGTATTTGATAGTTTAAGTGATCAAACACGACACTATAAACAAAATACGTCCTGAGGGATAGACAAACTACTTGACATTAGTCTCGATCATATAAACTAAATAAACATATGAAATCTATTTGGACAGCGAACTTTATGCACGACGAACAGGTTCCCCTACCTAATATAGAAAAATTTGGCAATTTTTATTTTACATGGATTCTCAAGTTTCTCATAAGAGTAAGTCTCTATAGTTAATTATATCCTAAATGACTGAAGTCATTTAAAAAAAAATCTCAATAAATATCAGAGATTTCATCTTCAAGATATACAAAGCTTGGGTTTTCAAGGTATTTTGTAAGGATAGCAAGTAGAAAAGGATCAATTAAGAACAGTTATTTTAGGAATCAAAAGAGTGAAGACTAGAGGATGTCACAGAAAAAGAAGAAAACCTCGGCGACTTCCTAAGTTATCCTACTGTTGGGCTTTATATTTTAAAGTGAAATCATTTATGTTCAATTATGCCAATTTTTAATTACAGGGCTTATATTTACATAATGTCTTATTATGAAAATAGTTTGAAAGATAGAAGGATTTACATCATATTGGATGACAATCTCAAAATCATAAGGTGAATTTGGACTTATATCGCACAATGTACAATATAATTAGAAAATATATTTTTATTTTAAAAATTAACTTTTATATTTTTCATAAACAGCTATGACCATAGAGAACTTAGGAAAATTTATATATCATTTTTATAATCTTTATTTCATTTTTTCTAATTATTTTATTTAAAAATACGAGAAAATATATTTAAATCTTAAAAATACCTTTTTACATCTATAAAATTTATGAAAATATCTTAAGTTTTTTCTGTAATTGATAATTAAAAAGTAATTTTTAATATTATGAGTTGTTTTCCATAAATCTGTAATTGAGAAAATTGTGTGGATAGAATTCAGAGTTTGTGGAGGAAGGAAATCAGAATCCTTGCACTGATCACAAAATTTTAATTCTGAATGCGGTAAATTTTTTGAATAGAATGCAAAATTTGTGGAGAAATGGAATCAAAATTCTTTTACTGACCCCAGAATTTCTATTCTAAATGCAAAAAATTTTGTAGATAGAATGTGGCGTTTGTGGAGAAAGGGAATCAAAATCCTTGCACTGAACCTAAAATTTAATCGCTACATCCGACAATTTATATCCACAATAATTTATGCAAGTCATATATAACTATACGGGTCCCACATTTTTGTTGGTGTGGAAGGAAAGCTTTTGTTGACCAAAATCAACAATTTTTTTATGGTTCAGTTTTGTGATGGAAGTTAACGGCACTCTCTTCGACTGCTATGTGGTTGTTGAACATCTCTAACAGCTTGGCTAGAACCTTAAGCTGCAAAAGGCTAAGGTCATTACAAATCCTCTCTCCTCACATGCCTTGGGTCAAGGCATAACTCTCCTGGGTGTTTTGCTACTGGAAAACTTGTTCTTTTCTTCCGAGCATTGCTCAAGTCAACTACCATTTAACCTAATGTCTGGTCTCTCAGTGCTTGAATATGTTGTTGAACAAACTCCCTAGTTCTGTTCATATTTCCCTTGTCTCTCAAATGAGTTTTTTTTCTATGTAATGTGCTTTTCTTGATGTTGGTGGAATGATTCCACGCTTACCGCACTTTTTAGGATGTTGAATCTGAACTTGTCATGTGGATCACACCCAAACAATAGATGATAGAATTTGAGAAGAGAGAAAGAAAGATTGGGTGCACAANTCTATGTAATGTGCTTTTCTTGATGTTGGTGGAATGATTCCATGCTTACCGCACTTTTTAAGATGTTGAATCTGAACTTGTCATGTGGATCACACCCAAACAATAGATGATAGAATTTGAAAAGAGAGAAAGAAAGATTGGGTGCACAATAGATTAAAGCATTTAAAATCTTTTCATCATGGATTTATTAGCCTTTTACTACATGAATGACCTTCTGTTTGTAGGCAAAAAGGGATGCAAAACGTATAATTACCTGCTTGCATCTACTTTAAAAGTGGCGCTACAGGGTAATTATGGAAAAATAAATAAACACAAAAATAAATACTTAAAAACAGGGGTAATTGAATAAATAAATAAATAGAAATTCAACTCAACCCTTCCCGTCGATTGGCCATTTGCGGCCGATAGTCTTTGGTTGAGGGAGAGGTCATTCAACGGACTCTTTCGGATCCAAGTGGCTGACCAATTGAATACTTGTCGGTCGGCTCAATCTTTGACCAGTCAGGTTTCATTATAACATTGGTTTCTGTAGTCTGCTAAACATTTTTATACTTCGCTTTGAGAAAACTGAAGCAATGGATGCTCCTGGCTCTTGTGGTGCACTTCATTTGTTGGTAGGTCTCCCTTGACCGCATTTCCTTCAACCTAACCTGCCAAATTTTCTCAAAATTCATATCGTCGTATTTTTAGTGTACGCATATATATTTTCCGTTAATATATAAGGGGCTCATGCATTATATCCACAATAATCGATGCAAGTCATATATAGCTATACGGGCTCCACACTTTTGTTGGTCTGGAAGGAAAGCTTTTGTTGACCAAAATCAACTCACCCGAAAAAAACTAAGCCCCATTTTATGATTATTATTCCTATTATTATGCGGATGAGGCCTGATTGTGGTCAGCTAAATTCAGCCTTGCCGCGTGGAAAGTATATCTCTTAAAATTGTTCTCGAGCTGTTTTTGAAACCGATTGTCGAATATCTATTTTTTATTCAAATTTTATTTAATGTGGTTCTCTCTCTCTCTCCCTCAGAGGAAGAGTGTTATACGGAGTAAATGAATCCATGTGGACGGTTTAAAACCCTGTTTTTGTTGTTAGAGAGAAGTTTCGCATTTCTATTTTTATATATCTATAAGTTACATCAAATTTATATGAGTATTATAGGAGATATAATGTGAATATAATGTCGATACAACACGAATATAACGAATAAAATGAATAATTGTGCACATTACAGAAGTAATTGTGCACATTACAGAAATGCCCGTGACATTGGTATTGATTGAAATTAAAATGAATAATCCTAATAACCCTAAAGAAATAATAATAATAATAATAACAATAAATAAATAAATAAAAAAATATTGAGTTCTTATTTGATATCACCTTCTTAGTAAACATTACTCATTTATATGTTTAATTGAGGTTGTTATTTTCTTGTCGTGGTAGTGATTTATTTAGATCTTCAAATTCAATTTATAGTTTCATATTTTTCATAAATGATCGGTGTTAATTTGGTATGTGAAATGAGGACTTTTTTAGTTTTGAAAACTTTTTCATCTCTCTTTGATCGTGTGATCAAAGAGAATCTCTCGTGGGTGCAAGTTAGGAACAATTTATGCATGCGTTGTCGTCCGAACAACGGATGCAATTCACTTGATCACAACGTTTCTTTTTTTTTTTCTCTCTCTCTCTGCCGCATTCAAGAGAATTGCCGCCGTTGTCCGGACAGAGCTCTCCATCCGGACATAAAAATTTTTCGCCTCGTAGGCCTCAATTATTAAATTCATCACATCTCATTCTTACTATCGTACATGACACCTTCACCAAGCAAACATCAACTTGGATTGCTCTTTACATGAATAACATGCGAGCATTGCTGTGTAATAAATTTAAGAAGATTTAGGCGTCCCATTATTGGTATGCCTCCGATAATCCACCAATTTGTAAATATTTCAAGCTTAAGAAGAGGAGTTGCACAATGCAAATATGGCTATAGACATTGTTCCGATTTTCCTCCAACCTTAACCATTAGCTGATAAGCCTTCTTATATTTATTCTCATTTATTCAAGCATCTAAACTTTAATCTCACCTTAGATATAGATGTGCTAATGAGAATATTGTAGAGCCTAGGGCTGTCAAAAAGGCTCGTTGTTCGCGAACTACTCGTGTTCAGTTCTTTAAGAAGCTTGTGTTCGGCTCGTTTGTTAAGTTCACGAGCCAAACAAGAACAAAGATTTGTTCTTTCGTGTTCGTCTCGTTTTGGCTTGAAATACTACTCATCCATATATATATATATATATATATATATATATATATATATATNCGGCTCGTTGTTCGCGAACTACTCGTGTTCGGCTCTTTAAGAAACTCATGTTCGGATCGTTCGTTAAGTTAACGAGCCAAACATGAACAAAGATGTGTTCTTTCGTGTTCGTCTCGTTCTGACTCGAAATACTACTCATGTATGTATGTGTATATATATATATATATATATATATANAATAACATAATAAAGGAAACTAAATAATTCTTAATTTTAGGAAATAAATGTAAAATAGGAAAGAAAATATCTCATTATATTAAGGAAATAATTTATCCTCATAACTTCTTATAGGAATAAATTATTTCCTATTATAATTCTTAACACTTCCCCTCAAGTTTAGAATGTATGCTAAAAAATCCTAACTTGCTGAGTAGTGAAGAAAAATTGTCGTTTGGATTATTGAATTTGCTAGATTCAGGCTTGGCTAAATTTTTCAGTTTGACTGTCATGTGTTTCGACGTAGAAGAGAGATTCAGGTTTGGCCAAATTTGTTGGATTCAGACTTTGCTGAATTTTGAGTTTTGCAGGGAAAGAGGCAACCGCATGAGAAATGGTTGGTTGGAAACGCAGCTCCCTCTGGTGCTTGGGCAAGGAAGAAAAAAATACTGCAGGAGAAATGACCGGCCGTAAATGCAGCTTCCCCTGACGATTTGACAGGGAAGAAAGATATTGCAGGAGCCCTGATGCTTTGACATGGAAGAAAAAAATACTGCAGGAGGAAGGGCAGGCGATGGATTTTATCGGCATTGTTTGATCCATGACAGCGATGTCTCCGGCGGGATGATGATGAGGAGGGTGGCAGCATCGCTGGTGTCGCCCTGGCTGGAGCCCCATCGTTGGTGCAGACATAGGAAGATACAACACATTAAGTTTTTTTTTTAATGGTTTGTGATGATGTCTGGTCAAACTCCAAAGCATCTTTGTTGTCATGGTTTCTTAGGAGCCGTGTCCAGAAGTGAAGTAAGATCCCCATACTTTCTGAAAGTCCTCGGAGAAGGAGAATCCTCCAAAACATCGGCCCATGCATTTCTAGGTGATGGCGGTGGTGAGTAGCCTCCACGACGTCGTCTGGACGACGGAGAATCACAGGGATGGATATCTTGTGGAGAATTAAGTCGGTGCTGATGCGGTGAGGAACCACATTGACGATCATCAGTGTCATATCCGATGTCAAGATCGCTCCCTCCACTATTGTTGGTTGGAGGCTTGACGACCATGCTGCTGAGGTTGACGTCGATGCTCGGACTCGAAGATGGTTCAAACTCACGAGAGCACATCTTTGTGATTCTTTCCATGACTTCTGTAACCTAACGAGGAGGCGGAGAATTAGGGATTTGGAGAAGAAGAAAAAAACGTCGTTTCAAATATCAAGATGAGTGTCCCTCCCTTCCGGCATAAAGAGTGACAGGAAGAGAGTCCGACAATTCTCAAAGGAGGACCGATGACTTGGGTACGAAACCTTGCTCTGATACCATGTTAAAATTTAGAATAATGTAGAATACTTAATTATTTCATTGATATGAATGGGGGTATAAATAACCCTTACAAGAACTCTATAATAGGAAAAATAATAAAAAATATGATATGAAAGGAAAGATATATCATGTAATACCTCCAATAATTAATTCATATTAATTATTAGGAGATATATGAAATAATATAAAATATGAAACCAAATAATTCTTAATCTAAAGAAATAAATATAAAATATGAAAGAAAATATCTCTTTATACTAAGAAAATAATTTATTCCTCATAACTTCTTATAAGAATAAATTATTTTCTATTATAATTCTTAACAGAATTTTTGTCAGATCAAATTTTATTATAACATCGTTTTCTGTAGTCCGCCAATAAAACAGAGGCAATGGATGCTCCCGACTCCGGTGGTGCACTTCATTCGTTGGGTAGGTCTCCCTTGACCGCATTTCCTTCAACCTGTTAAATTTCTCAAAATTCACGTCGTCGTATTTTTTAGTGTACGCATATATATTTTCCGTTAATATACAAGGGGCGTCCATTAAAACTCATGCATTTAATCGTTCCATCCGACGGTTTATATCCACAATAATTGATGCAAGTCATACATAACCATACGGGCCCCACACTTTTGTTGGTGTGGAAGGAAAGCTTTTGTTGGCCAAAATCAACTCACCCCAAAAAAACTAAGCCCCATTTTATGCTTATTATTCCTATTATTATGCCAATGAGGCCTGATTGCGGTCAGCTAAATTCAGCCTTGCCGCGTGGAAAGTATCTCTTAAAATTGTTCTCCAGCTGTTTTTGAAACCGATTGTCGAATATCTATTTTTTATTCAAATTTTATTTAATGTGGTTCTCTCTCTCTCCCTCAGTTTTTTTTTTTAATTGTTTTTTTTTTCTTTTGCGCGTACGATAGAAGTACGCAGCGCTGCGTACGATATTAGGATTATACTAAGGGTACAAGGAGGTTACATCCGTGGTATAACTCCTTGTAGCATCCTTGTAACCTTCTGTAATGTACCTGTAAACTAGAATAAGTTTTGCGCTTCTATTATCATATATTAAGAATTTATTAATAGGTTACAGGCAAGTTACAGAAGGTTACAGAGAGGTTACAAGGGGTTATACCGCGGATATAACCCCCTTGTACCCTCGATATAACCTCAATATCGTACGCAGCGCTGCGTACATCTATCGCACGCAAATTTTTTTCCCAGGAAGAGTGCTATGCGGAGTAAATGAATCCATGTGGATGGTTTAAAACCCTGCTTTTGTTGCTAGAGAAAAGTTTCACATTTCTTTTTTTATATATCTGAGGTTACATACGTAGGATATATTGAAGTTACATGAAAATTATAGGGAATATAACACGAATATAATGCTGATACAACACGAATATAACAAATAAAATGAATAATTGTGCGCATCACAGAAGTAATTGTGCACATTACAGAAATGCCCGTCATATTGGTATTGATTGAAATTAAAATGTATAATCCTACAATAAATAAATAAATAAAT
Source organism: Phalaenopsis hybrid cultivar (assembly GCA_002079205.1). Lineage (NCBI taxonomy): Eukaryota > Viridiplantae > Streptophyta > Magnoliopsida > Asparagales > Orchidaceae > Phalaenopsis > Phalaenopsis hybrid cultivar. The sequence goes on from JXCR01146166.1 coordinate 182,396, forward strand.
AAATGTTGAGTTCTTATCTGATATCACCTTCTTAGTAAACATTTCTCATTTATATATTTAATTGAGGTTGTTATTTTCTTGTCGTGGTAGTGATTTATTTAGATCTTCAAATTCAAATTTATAGTTTCATATTTTTCATAAGTGATCGGTGTTAATTTGGTGTGTGAAATGAGGACTTTTTTAGTTTTGATTGCGTTCCTACTAAGAGATTTATAGTTTCATATTTTCAAAGACGAATGCAGAATAAAATTTAGCTCATTAATTATTTATTATATTCATTTCAAAATAAATTTAGTTTATACTTTTCTGATTATAATGAAAAAATGTACGACAATTATTTTAGGATCGCATGAACTCAGAAGACTACAAGGCTACAAAGATTTATTAATTAAGATAATAAAATAAAAATCATTAAATTAGATTCAAATGATCTTTTAATATAAACAAATAATTTTGAAATCTTGCCCCAATCCTTAACATCTTATGGTTACGCGATTATGGTTGTTAAAATGACTCTTTGTTGGTGACCAGCTCTCGAGCCGAACATGAACACACTTTTTGAGCTTGTAATATAAACGAGCCGAAGAGCTGCGCCTGGGCTCACTCGTGTTCAGTTCGTTTACACACATAGTAGAGCTTTTATCAATTTGTAGCCAATTTCAAGAGAATTAGAATGGAATTATTCATAAAACAAAGTAAGATCATTAAATTAATAAAAAAATTACTGTTAATCTGAATGATTTTCATGGGTTTAAATTTTATGACAAGTTGTTCTAATCAACCATTAGTAGTAATGTATTTCCATAATTTTTTAAAATTGTGATAATAATATTTTAAATATTTAATTATTAAAAAAATCAAATAAGATAAAATTTAGAATAATTCTAAGTATTCACATATATTTGAGATATGTTTCAAAGGTTATCCTGCCTAAAGAAATTGATTTCCTAAGTTTTGAAGATTATGGGATTTTTAAATCAATTATTCTACATCTTAATTCATTAGTAAAGCAAAACTTAAAATCATCCTCTTCATACATTTCAAATAAAATTCTTAGATAGCCAAAATCCAATAAGTTAAATTTTTAAGTTATTAAAGTTATTGTGAAGTGTTACATTTCCCCTTCAATCCAACTTACAACTATGTTTAAAATGTTATGAATGCAAGGTTTACCTATAAGTGATTATTACAAATTTTATGATTTTCTTTAAGATATGTAAAATAAAATTAAATAATAATTCTAAATATTATTTAAAAAAGGCAAAATATGAATAATTTAAACTCAAAATATTTTTTGGATTAATTCAAATTTCTTAAAATTGAAAATTAATGATAGTTGGTAATAAAGTACATCCTCACAATGAAGCACACATTATATACTATATAAAACACAAATGTTAGACCCTTGTGATAGATTTATTTGTTTTTTTATAACTTTAATAATATATGTTGTGATTGGATAGTTTGAAATCATGATGTGCATTTATGCACTTAAGTGAAAATGAATGTGATGTTTATTGACCTCACTTTTGGTTNCTGAAGCACACATTATATAATATATAAAGCACAAATGTTAGACTCTTGTGATATATTTATTTTTTTTTTATAAATTTAATAATATATGTTGTGATTGGATATTTTGAAATCATGATGTGCATTTATGCACTTAAGTGAAAATGAATGTGATGTTTATTGACCTCACTTTTGGTTGAGGTCTAGTTTCTTCCTTAATAGCCTAGGGTCTAACTATAGGACTTTCCTGTTGATTATTACTAGAGGATTAGAAAAAGAACCATCACTATTAGAAATTTTAAACTATTATTTGCTCAACTTGAAGTTTCACATGTTGGTCATAATCTCTAGCACTTAGTAGGTGGGGTCAATATGAGGGTGCTCAAGGAGAGTCCCCATAAGATGGTGTTGACCTCACTTTTGGTTGAGGTCTAGAAAACTTCTTTAGTAGCCTAGGTCTAGCCATAGGACTTNGCCTCCTTAGTAGCCTAGAGTCTAGCCATAGGACTTTCATGTTGACTATTACTAGAGGGTTAGAAAAGGAACCATCACTATTAGAAATTTTAAACTATTATTTGCTCAACTTGAAGTTTCACATGTTGGTCCTAATCTCTAGCACTTAGTAGGTGGGGTCAATATGAGGGTGCTCAAGGAGAGTCCCCATAGGATGGTCAAGCCTTAAGACTAACCCTAGGTGGTCTGGTCTTGGTTAGGCTAGCTTGCACACACTACTTTGTTTTTTTTAACATACCCCAAACCCTAAGATCATTTGCACTTGATTTGGTCTCCTGACTCCTTTTGGAAAGCTCATATGAGTGGACTCAAACCCCTAGCCCTTGCCTAAGAGGGTTAGGACCAGCATATTTAACATCCAAAGTGAGTCCTCATATGGTTCTCATGACTTAGAAATGGCTTCATGGCTTACCTACCCACTCTAGCCCAAAATTTTATCAAAATTCCCAAAATACCCCTACAACCTAATTTTTATCAAAATTCCCAAAATTGCTCAAAATAACCAAATTTGTCCAAAAGTCATTCCAAACCATCTCCCACTACCCAAATTGACTAAAATCACCAAATTCCCAAAAATACCCCAAAATTGTCAAAAATACCAAAATGCCCCTCATGACCCAAAAAATCAAAAAAATTCCCAAAAATTCCAAAATCTTCTCAATTATCCCCAACATCAATTTGAACCACTCCATTGAGCTCAATTTGGCCAAATTGACGCTTTTTTACCAAAAGCCTTAAATTGCTTTTAAAGGCCTAACTTCCCTAAATTAGCCCCAATGTCAAATAAATTGACCCATCTCGCCCAATTTCAATTCCAAACCAAAATTCAACATCCCTACTACCAATTGAAATCAAATAAAAAAAATTGACCCAATTGCAAGCTCAAGTTCACCCAAAACCAAGTCTAAACCAAAATACCCAAATTGACCCTATGTCCAAATTCCACCAAATTGGCCTTCCAATTCAATTCAATATCACTTGAAATCCTTTCAAAACTCTTCATAACATCTCCCTACACCAAATTAAATTTTATTGACCAAATTTTAGCCCAAATTCAATCCCAATTTTAAAAGCACAAGCCCACACATTTAATTCTAAAAGCCCAAATCCAAAGCCCACATGGCATGAAATTTCTTCCCATCATCCATTTGATTAAATCAAATTATACCCCTTAAAATTCATAATTTATCACACATGATCAAGCCTTATAAAAAACTCCACAAAAATACCCCATAAATCCAAAAATCGCTTTTCATACAAATTGACCAAGCCAAGGACATGCCACGAAGCAATTCCCAAGCCATAGGTAAGCCATGTAAGCCTTTGCCACCTTACCGTGCCCAAAGTGGCAAAAAAGGAGCCCCTTTAATGATTCCCTTAAAAGTGGCTAACCCTTCTCATGCTTTCCCTAAACCATGCTTAAGCCTAATTATACTTGGATAGAGACTTCTCCCACTACTTCAGCTGATTCACCTGACCTTGGTGAGCCATGGGGAGTCACCCAAGCTCATTCCAATGGGGCTAGACCCATGGTTGACCCAACCTAGCCCAAGGCCCTTTCCACTTCAATTAATCATCTCTACCCATCCACAAACCCAATTGGCTTCACATTCGCTCACCATTCACCATCCTTAGTGGGATGGTGACCTAACCACCTTGGCTGCCAGAAAACACCATTCCCGAGAGGTTAAAAATGGTCAAAACCCAAAATTCAGCCCATCTGATGTGGCTCACACCAATTGGATTGTTGCACCCTTCTTCCCTCCACCTAAGCACCACTCCCCACCCACTTGCCAGCCATGGTAGCCACTACAACATCCTCTACTTAAACTCCACTCCACGGCCAAAGAGAGACCAACCAAAAAACCTTAACCAAACTCTGCCAAAATTTCACCAGAGCTCCCTTAAGACTTACTAAAAACAATCCCACCACCATTAGCCACCCAAGTTCACTGCTTAAGCTCAATTTTGGAGCTCAAAATCAGGTCAAAACCAGGACATATTTCACCACAGCTCCCCACTCAATCAAAACCAAATTCCTTGCACCCACACCATCCCCACATCAAATAAAGAAGAACCCCACAAAAGCCTCATCACCAGACCACCCTAGCATAGACTTTGATAAACCCCCAAAAATTTGCCTCGATCGATTTCATACCTAGGCATTTCACTACAGCCCAACACTTCATCTAGGAGCTCCCTGGACTCAACTCAAGCTTTTGGAAACACCTAATCGAGGGCAAACCTCTTGGGCAAATGTATTGAATTTTCTTTTCAAAACAAGCCTATTTTGATTCTCCATGTTCATAGACTCGATTTGGGATTTGATTAACCGTATATATGTGTTTGCCTAGTCTAGACACGTCTATAAAAACAAACTCGAAGAGATTTGGTTGAGTATCAAGCGAGATATTAGGTTAGAAAGTGGACGATTCACGGGTTGGGGACTTGGGGATGACGACCCACAACCGTCCGATCACGCCGAATCAACTCTAGGTGTATGAATAGCAAGCCGAGCCAGCGCTAACTCAGATGGCGATGCCAAATCAGAAGCGGATGCGTGCGCGGTTCGGAGATGTTGAGGATTGCATGGAACCACGTGGTTTAAATAGAAAAATATGGATTTTTCTTATTTTTTAAATGCCAGAACTTCAAAAATCTATATCTTTTCATAGAAAAATCATAAAAAAATATCCTCATGCTCAGTAAACAAAGGAGAATAATGCAGAAATGGTTTCATGTCTGTTTGATGCATGTGTAAAATTTAATTAATTAAATATTATTTTTATTATTTGGATTCTCCATTTTCAGACATGTCACCATGGCATGAGACCATGGCCTTTTGATCTCTCTATTGTTAGGTATCTCCCCTGATTTTTCTAAGGTCAGGGGGCATCTCTAACTATAGATTCTTAATTTTTAAGTTAATGGTCCATGTTTTGGTATAAAAATCATAAAAAACTTGAATATTCATTAGAAAAATATAAAACTTGTTTTGGTAGGTTCATTGTGGTTAGAGGACCCTAGGAAAAATATAAACTTGGTTTAACTCAATAAAAATAACCCTACTTGTTATTAAACCCAAAAAATGAAATAAAATTAAATTGGACAAAAAATAAACGTAAATGGCACAAAACCCAAAAAAATGAAATATAATTAAATTGAACCGAAAACTCTCAATTTGACGACCGGCAATGTCGAAAAGTTTTCGGTCACTGGAATATCCCGACGCCCGATTTAGTTTAATATATATATANTGTGGAATAACTTTCACATTAATTTGATGCATAAATTATTTTTAAAAAATAAGTTAGGGTTAGGGGTTTTTTAATTCTCAATTCATATGGAATTAATACCTTAACTCCAAATTTTTATATGTTGTAGCCTCTGTCTAAGTGAATAATTTGAGCATTTTTCCAAAGACATAGGAGATCTCTACACAGAGATCTTAATTTTCTAAGTTCTTAAGCATTTTCTATTCAAATAATTATAGAAAATTGCATGTGCTTTAGAAAATTCTACAAATATTCATGTGAGTTCCCTATGGCCAGAGTAGTCTTAGGAAATAATTTTATAATTTTTAAAAATCAGAATATCACTATTTTAAGCAAACCTCAATTTGCTTAAAATATTTAATTTGGAGAATATAAAGATCAAAATCATTTGATTTTTGTTCTCCACTGTGATTTATAAGTCA
>JXCR01146166.1:193716-243497 GCA_002079205.1 Phalaenopsis hybrid cultivar
ATCGGGCGTCGGGATATTCCAGTGACCGAAAACTCTCAATTTGACGACCAACAATGTCCAAAAGTACAAACATTTACTTATACCAAAATTCTTTTTAGACTAGTAATTCATAATTTTTGCATTAATAAAATTATTTTAGAATAAAAGACGTTATAAATGTGATGAAAAATTATATAAGCGTAAATGTATAATTCATGTAATATAAGTGCCCAAGACCGTTCCCACAAGGATCTACTAAAAATTTGATTTAGAAGGCAAATTACTAATTTCACAAACCCTAATTTATATACATTTAACAAAGATTTTATAAATTTTAGTAATTTTTTTTCTATGAAAGTAAATATTCAAAGGTAAATAAGTATCTATATTTACAAATTATGAATTTGAATTTCACCATTATGAGTTTCAAACATGGTTACTTTCAATCAAAAGAAAAATTAATTTCTATTCTCAATCGATAATTAGAAACCAAAATTCTGAAATAACAAAGAACTATATGTTTATGCACTTTGAAATAAAAGCATAAATTCATTATCTCCTTATTTGATTGCTAGATTTTAGAGAATATATGTCTATGCTACATAACCTAAATTAATTCACTTCTCTTGCTCATTTGGATCTTCTTAATAACTCAAAAACATAGTTCATTTTAGACACTTGTATGACTATTAAATATACAGATGGTGCTCTCATTTATCTTGCCTCTTCTCTTCCCTCCCTTCTCTTAAGTTTTGGTTGGTAGTGGTTGTTGCCCGTTACAGTTTCATTGGTTTGAGCATGGGCTGCTGATGGAGAAACCTTCACAGCTTTATAATCTTGCTAGTAACCATTCCTCAAACAAGCCTGAAGTTTCAGACTTGTTTTTTCCTCAATGCTTCAATGATCATTTCGAGACGGGAGTATCGACTGGTTTTTTGAAGATAGTGGCACATTAAAATGGTAATTCTACATTGTTTTATTCTGAATCTAAAATCATATTTTGGCTGAGCCACCTTATTTCACCCTTATGGGCAAATTTACATTTGGTCACCCTATGATGGAGGTCATTATGAAGCATTTTGCTAATACGAAGCTTTCATGTAATTGGAATGTTGGTTTGATTCATAGTAGACATGTCATGATTTTATTTGAAAAAGAAGATGATTATACACTTTTATTCTATTGAAAGGTGTTATTCATAGACAATGCTAACATGGCAGTGCTAAAATAGACCATTAATTTCAATCATTCAGAGTAACCTCCTATAGTGCTAACTTGGTTTAAGTTCCTAATCAACCTTAAATTTGTTCAATAAGCAAGTATTATATTTTTAGGAGCTATCTATAGAAAACCCATAAGCATTAATTTACGTTCCTTAAATTTCACCAAATACAATTAGCTCCTGAGGATCAAGAGAAAACAACTTTTACCATTCCTTATGATACATTTGCTTTTAGAAGAATGCCCTTTGGTTTACGTAATGCCCCTGCTACATTTCAAAAATGTATGATGACTATTTTTTGTGATTTAATTGAAAAAAGAATTTAAGTTTTTATGGATGATATTTTAGTGTTTGGAACTTCATTTGAATCATCTTTGAAACATTTATCAAAAGTTCTTAAGCATTGTGAAGAAACAAATTTAGTCCTCAATTGAAAAAATGCTAATTTATGGTAGCAAGAGGAATTGTTTTGGGACATCAGATTTCGGAAAATGGTGTGGAAGTAGACCCTACAAAAATTCAAGTAATCATTAATTTACCTTACCCAACAAGTGTGAAAGAAATTAGGAGTTTTTAGGACATGTTGGATTCTACAGACGATATATTAAAAACCTATTAAAAATTGCTAAGCATCTATGACATTTACTTGAAAAAGATGTAATTTTTAATTTTGATAAGGAGTACATAAAAGCTTTTGAATTATTAAAAGAAAAATTAGTCACTAGACCAAATATTGTTTCACTAAATTGGAAAAAACCTTTTGAATTGATGTGTGATGCAAGTGATTATGCTATTAGAGCTATTTTAGGACAAAAACATGATAAGATTTTCAAAGTAATCTACTATGCTAGTAGAACTCTTAATGAAGCTCAAATTAATTATACCACAACTAAGAAAGAGTTATTAGCAGTAATATATGCTTTTAATAAATTTAGATCATACTTAATTGCAACTAAAAGTATTGTGTATACTGATCACTCAGCTATTAAGTATTTAATGAAAGAGAATGATGAAAAATTTTGATTTTCACAATGTATTTTAAGTACATTATGGATTTACCCAAAAATCACTATTCATGGTGAAAATTTGAGAAAAATTTATGGAAAATGCATAGATTTGGTAGTTTAAGCTTTTAGGAGTTAAGTTTAATGATTTAGAGTTGAATTTGAAATTTATTGTGATTTTGTTATGATTTTAGAAATGGCCCCAAGGATGAAGAGGAGCAAGGGAAAAACCCAATTTGATTCAAGCAAGTTTGTTAGTTTAAGAGCTCAGGATTGATACAATGATACACTACAATCAAGGAAATTGATCCTTGAGCATTGTTTAAAGAGTCCGCATGGAGCTGTTGAGCATTTGATTATTTGCGGCCTGTGGACGTGGTTTTATTCTTTTTCTGGTGTGGCTGTTATTTCTGTTGTTCAGGAGTTCTATACAAATCTCCTTGAGGCTGAAGGAGTCATGGTTAGAGGAAAGACAGTGCCTTTCTCATATGAAGTAATAAATCAGTTTTATCAATTGCCCCTTTAGCATGTTATGCTTTTATTCAAACTATAGTCCTAACGAAGAGGAGTTAGACGAGATTATCTCATCATTGGCTGGTGGCAGGAGATTATGAAAGATTACTAATAAAAGAAGAGTCAACTTCCCCACCTTGAAGCTGGATGCCACGACAAAAGCATGGCACTACTTTATTTATGCTCAACTGCTGCCTACAAATCATCTTAGTGAAGTGACCTGAGATCGACCAACCTTGAACTATTGTATTCAATAGTTCAAGCCCATCGACATTCGAGCTTTGATTTATGATTTTATTACCAGTTCTATTGTTGCTGCTACTACTGCAGGTTTGGGATACACATCCTTGATCTTTTCATTATGTGAGCAGGCTGGAGTTAGATTTGATAGACGGGAGGAGATGCTGTAGCCACTCAAGCCCATTACTAGTGTCAATGTGAAGTCTTATTCACATCATTCAATTTTTGGTTGGAGAGGTAGATTTTCTAGCAGTTCAGGTGCTTCTACATCATAAGGTCAGACTTTTGAATCTGATTCTCAATCACAACTATTGCAGAGGATATTGGACAATGTCAACTATACCACCGATATGGTATTAAATTTAGAAAATTTTGTAGAACATATAGATGGACATATGAGAAGACATAACCATTATCAAGAAAATTTCCACTCATGTATGGAAAACCTCATGAGAGGTGACTAGAGTGTAGTTTTCCCTCAATATCGAAAATATTCATCATATGAGCCTGCAGCTGTTTGACATGGTGATGAGAGTGATGCTGAGAAGGAAGAGGATGATTGGACTGGTTCTATAGTTCAGTTTAGTTTTTATGTATTGTTGTGAACTTTTTGTGGTACAGTTACATTGTACTTATTGTTTTGTTTTATTTGTTTGAGAATGTTAGTTTAGTTTGTTTTGTTTTGTTAGACATTGTTGTGATATATTTATGTTTTCGTGAGTATTTATGTTTTGTTTTTGTGGTAGTAATAGTCTTAGCTAAGTTTTTTAGTATTTTTAGTTAGTCTGTGTTGAACTTAATCTTGAATCCTAGGAAGGTTTAGAATATTGCTAATGTTCACTTAAAAACTTCATGTTTAAATTTTTCAAAATTACTACTGGATATTTTCTCTATGTTGCAGTTGTGAATTTTTTTTTTAGTATGATTGTTTGTTTTTATATTATCCTCCACTGCATAAAAGTCTAATAAATCTCTATATATTAAGTAAATTAAAATTTGATCAATTTATTTTTCACTTTTATTTTAAATTTTTTTACTTGTATATTTAGGATATAAGAATTCCTATAAAACATGTTATTTTTAGTTTTCACACCTGCTTATATATATATGATGCTAAAAAATATTTTATCTTATTAAAAATTTAAGTTTGGAGGGGAGGAGGGGGATGAAAAATTTTCTAAAAACTTGAAATTCATTTGTTCTCAAATATACTTCAAATTAAGTTGATTTTAATTTGATGAAAAATGATCATGTATATGAAGTTATGTTAGGGATGTAAAATTTTGAATATAGAAACGAGTAAGGGAATTTAGTTAAAACCCATAGTAATGAAGAAAAACATAAAGTTAAAAATTTTTAGTGTGGAAATAATAAATAATGTGTACCTATCTTCAGTAGGAAAAAAATGTATTTTTGAAAAATGTAGAATAATTAGAATTTTATTTTCAAAACTTAAATTTCTTTTATTGAAAGTAATTTTCAAAACTATTATTATGCTTTTAAGTAAAATAAATATATCAACTCTTGGCTTTAGAAAAGGAAGAGTGGAATTCAAAATCATTTAAGGCCTATCCAGATATAGTAAACCTTGCCTGAAAAAAAAATTTTAAAAAGGGGAGGAGAAGCTTAAGGATTAGTGCCTGATCAAAAATTGGTTCCACACCTGATCTTTTAAAGTATAAGACTTAAGAAACTCATAAGCTTAAGGATATAATATAATAAGTAAAATTATGCTTAATAAAAAATTTTAAGTAGAGAAGATAAAATGCCTAAACTCTATATATGGAGAATTTACAATTTTTTTGAACTAGATAGAAAGTCATACTTTCATACTTCTTTACATTAAAAATTTATAAATTCTAAGTTGGTCTCATTCACTAATATTTTTTCTATATTAGACTACTATATTTTTACATCAAAATTTTAGAATATCCTAAAGAAACTCATATACATAATCTACTTATTTAGTTTTTAAATGATTGGAGTGTCATTTGAGGACAACAACATTTTAAGTTTGGGGGATTTCAATACACCTAAAATATATAGTCTTTTTGTACACATTTTTATACATATTTTTGAGATATTCCAATTTAATGAAAGGTATTTGTGTGTTTTTCTTTCAAGCACAATCAATTGGATGAAAAATGGTAAAAGGAGTGAAAAATGATCAAATTTGGAGCAATAATGAAGAATGTGCAAAAATGAACTGAGGTGCCTAAGCGCCCAAGACTGTCGCTTACACTTCAGTTAAATAGAGACAGCTATGCCTAAGTGCCAAATACTTTGTGCCTAAGTGCTAGAAGTAATTATTTGTTAATTCATTGAATTTGGACAAATTTTTGAAGAGGTGCTTGAAGCAACCATTGGTAAAAATGTGAGAAATAGTTAATGAATACAAAAATTTATTCAATTGGCTTTTGAAAGGAGGCAAGTTCTAGAAGATTCATTGACTAGGGACATATTTTGAAGAGACACCAAGGCACATCTTGGATTTTTATAAGGGAATACTTGAATCATCCATGGAAGAGGTCAATCATCATCATCCATCGAGACCGACAAGTACCAACCACCACATATGCCACCACCACAACCCATTGCCGCCGCCACCACTCGCCTTTTCTTTTTATTTTAATCGTATTTTATTTTGTGAGTGAAGGAAGAGATTCAATGGAACTTCAAGACATTTGGTGGAGAGAATTTGAGATAAGTTTTTATCTTTGTGACTACATTTGGTTTTAATTTAAACTTCTTGTTTATGTGCATGATTTCTACTTTCAAACTCAAGTGTGGTTGCAAGTATGACTGACCCAAATTTATCTTGCAAGGAATCACAAAGATTTTGCATGAGGGTTCGATGCAATGAGGCCATCTACATTGTTCCCCAACAATATAAGAGATCATAACAAGTCATTAGCATATTTTTCAAATGCTTTCAAAATTCAAATGATCCATACTTGTTGCAAATCATAAAAGATCTAGACTTGTCATGCTTGCAAATCACAAAAGATCTACCCTCATTTTGATGCTTGCAAATCATAAGAGATCCACACTTTAATGCTTTGCAAAATCACAAAATATCTACATTTCCTTCATATTCTTTCAAATAAAAAAAAATTTATAGTTGTGAACATCTATGGATCAATATCTTCACATTTTGTAATAGATTTAAAGCAGGATATTACTTAGGTTTATTTGCTTCCATCAGCCTCCATGTTTCTAGGTAGAAGTAAGAAGGGTGGTCGAGCACAAAATCCTGGGTGAGCTAGAAGCATCACCTTAGAAGAGAGAAACAAAGGTACCAACAAGGGAGCTTCAGTGGAGAAGCTTATCGGTGCAAGGAGATGCCAACAAGTGGGAGCTCAGACTAAGAGTCACGTAAAACCAACAGGGGAGAAGCAACATGTCACATCTCAGGCCAGGAAATGAAGATGGGTCGTGCGGTGCATACCTCTGTGTAGGAAGCTCCTATCAAGAGGAGGTTCGGTGAGCAAGGTTGATGGTTTCACCAGATGAGAGGGAGGTGAGGCTAGCGAGACTTTGATCATAAGAGCAGGAGCATAACTTGCCCTAGGAGGGGGAGTTGTTCATGTGAAACATTTAGGGACTTTATCCCTTTTAAATTCCTTTATTTAATTATTTAATTATTTAGTTATTTAATTATATTTTCATGGCTAGATTTGCATTTTTAACCCGTACATGATATTATAGAAACATAGGTGTCCTCCCTATGTAAAATCAATATTTGAACACACTTATGCTGTCTGTTCCATCATTCAGGATCATTGGGACAAATTAGTCCATGAATGAACCAATTTAAGCCAGTTTCACATGTAGCATGACTAATGAGGTCTGTCAGTCCGATTAAAGTCCTCTAATAAGCAAAATGTTGACCGGCTTCCACCTAAGAGATAATAAAAGTCTAGCAGAACAACACCAGCAACATGCCTCTCAGCAGGTGACGGAGGGCCTCAAATTGGATGTCATGAGCTCCGGGAAATTACACATGCATAAATCATTGTTCCAATGTACTCAGATGGACATCCCACACATATGAAACCAAAAGTGATGCCAACAAAGAGTCACTCAATTATCACTAATATTATTGTTTTTCTATAAATTTTGGTAATTTAATAATGTGACCCGTCTCAGTTTCTTCCTAGATCTGATTTAGAATTGGTAAGAGTTATAGTAGTCTAACTGAAATTTATATAGCATACTTAGTTTTCTGACATTTAGGACATGTACTAGCAAACTATTGAATACCATGTTCATGTTAGGACAAAATAATTGAGCTCTAACTTGAGTTGCAGTTCATCTAACGACGTCACAATTGTATATTGAGTTGGAGTGTAGCTTAATTTAAATCTACATTTTAAGCTCTGATGAAACTGTTAAAACAACTGAATTCTTAATGTATACTAAACTATTTTGAATATATACTTTAGGAAAATCAATTGACTTGCTTGTAATATTATCAGGAAGTTGCTACATATCTTGTAAAGGGTGCATTTTTCTTTGAAGCTCCTTAATTAATAAGGCAGTGTGTTGAGTACAGTACATAAGTTTTCCCTCCCCCAATGAACAAAATTGAAATATTCTAATTCTTAATTCAAGGATAAAGTAACAATTACTTTATTTGATGATCAAATTTTTTGCTCAATTCTATAATCAAATCATAACAGCTTCACTAAAAAACTTTTTTTATATTGATGTTTCTATTACTTATTGTTTTAAGTTTTTAATACTTCACTAATCTATTGAAATAGCGAAGTGGGTCCCCTATAAATACTATCACTAACAAACTACTTCTAATGGTATAAATCTCCCTTGTGATGTTATTTTTGCTTATTTGGTGAAACATTTTTTCGAAAATTATGGTAATGAGCATGACTACATAAGAATATCTGAACTATACCAATCCCATATGTATTTTTTTTAATTGTGAATGGTATAATGCTAAATTTTGGAATGACTAAATAGATAATGACACCATTGCTTATTTTAAGGCATAAAAGATAGCTTGAGATCCTTCAATAAAAAAAAAAAATCTTTGGTTAGCATGGTTGTCCATAGAGCAGCAATTGTTGCATAATCTCAAAAAACATTTTCTATTATATCTTGTTAGACATAAAAGCCCTCTTAATTGCTTTATTGGTTTTGGTAAATGCCAAGTTGGAACTTCTTTAATCTTTGCTTAACTTGCTTCCACACCATAGGTTGAAATGATATGATTTAAGTACTCTAATTGTGATATTCCAAACCAACATTTTGAAGACTATATATATAATGAGTGAGCTTATTAGGTTTGAAAGATAATACAATGATGTTTTATGCATTCATTTGCTATTTTGCTATTTATTAGTATGTCTTAAAACAATACCTATGCAAATCATTATAAGAATGGGTGAAGATTACTATTCATCATTGATTGAAATTTTATTGGGGCATATGTCAACACAAACAACATAGCTATAGATTTGTAATGTCCTTCATGCACCCTAAATGTTATTTTAAATAGATCATCCTTTATCATTCAAATCAGATAATAGTTAGAGTACATATCTAAATTTGAAAATATTATCATACCAAGTAATTCGTCAATCAACTCATTTACAATTGGCATAGAAAATCTATCTGACATATTGACTTTTTTAGAGCTCAGTAATTAATACAAAACCTCCATGGTCCATCCTTTTTTACTAGCATCACAAGCGAACAAAAATAATTGGTACTTTCAAATATAATACTTGTCTCAAACATCGCTTCACCATATTCTAAAGTTATATTTTCTGAAAACATGGATAACAATAATGTGAATGTTACTAGTTTTTCACCATTTATGAATGGAGTACGATGATCTAACTGATCTTGAGGGACAAAGCTCTAATGGGTTTTGAAATATTATTTGGTGTACCTATAATAATGTACAAATTTATAGATTTACATGACTCACATCGTATGTTTCATTTTCAGTTGTCATAAAATATATGAAGCCAATGTTGTGGTAGGTAGTATTATTTGGAATTATAAAAAGCAAATTGAAGAAAATGATTAAGTATTATCACGAATTAGTGTAATATGCAATCATTCCTAATAAGATATCATAGTTAAATTTTTATAATCCATTAAGCAAGGGTTCAATAATTCAAGCCATTAAACTTCCAAAACAACATCAGCTCCTTACACTAGAATAATATAGTAATGAATGGTGAATACATGTCCATAAATATTGGTTGGCACTTGTGGCATAAACTAGAACACTAATTTTTCCGTTTCCCATTAGCACCTTAAAGAGCTGAGACTATTCAATTGATAACCTCAAGTGTTATAATAGCCTATTTAGTGAGAATTGCCTTATTATTATGAATTTGTGTGTTGATCCACCATGTATTAAGATTTATACCTTCATATTAACAATATTAACTTCTAGCCTTAACATTTGCAGACTTTGACAGCTTGTTACAACATTCAAACTTATTTTTGTTTAATGTTTGCCCACTAGAATGTCTTTCAAAAATTATATATATTGATCATTCATTTATTCATAAATATTAGTTTCAGAGTGTAAACAAGAGGAGTCAAGCTCAAGCCATAGTGAACTCCAGTTTGGATTGTCTGTGAAATAGGCAGCTCAAAATTTTGTTGGATCCACACTATAAGCTTGAACTTAGCTCTTTAATTTATTTATTAACTTGTGATCATAGGCTAGCAGAAGAAAGCATTGCTGAGGCCTGATAGTGGAAGACGGAGCTGCTGGTGAAATAGAAAAGAAGATTTACTCCTAAATCATGGTGATTGAAAATATGTAAAAAAAAAACATAATATTTTCTATATTTAATTGATTACTACAACACTTTCTCTTTTTTTCTTTTATGTTTTAATTTTGTTTTGTTTTTTTTTTTGAGAATTTTGAGGACCACACCTTGATTTTCATTAATAAAAGGTCAAATACAAGGCAACAAAAATATAAGAATGTAGACATCTAAGAAAAGAAAAGCAAAAACAATAAAACATATATATAAAGAAAGGATAGCTTAGACATTCTCCCCAACAACACAATAGGAGGCACTATTCAAGGAAATCCAATGGATAAATACTGACGACGTTCACCAAATGAATATAGAAGAAAATCATCTTGATTCACCAAAAAACACCAAGGAAGAAACGAGAATTAGTTTATCTTGGATCCAAAGCAAAAATTCATGTGTTACAAAGATAGAAAATTCCGTCCATATAGAAGACATAAAAAAATTCTTCCATTGATAAGCACGTCTCTCCAAACCAGCCACCACAAAGTAGAGAGAAAAGAAAAACAAATTATTAAATAAGTTCAATAGATAGGCAATCCATAATGAACCCATTATTGCATAAAAAAAGTCTTTAATATGGGAGGGAGCAACATCCGTGAATTTCCAACTACTTTTCTCCTTGATAGCTAAATGAATTTTGAAAGGAATATTTTTTTTTTGTTCAAATCAAAGTTTTAATACTCTATCATTTCTTTTCAAAAATATAAATTTTGGAGTGATGAGTAGCAAGAAGAAAAAATTTCATGAAAATTTTGTAACTAATCGTTTCATTAAAAACCGTTTATTGCCTTAAGGAGCATCATTGATGGAAAAAAGGCCAAAAGGAATACTGTGTTTTAGGATTTTAAAGGAAAATATACATTAAAAAAATTTACAAGAATGTGACTCTTGGTAGCAATGATATAAAACACATTGAGAAGAGGCCAAAATGCCGCTAGAGGCAAGAATATCTATTATTTTGAGCCTATCAACTAAAATCTTCCACATAAAGGTTGCAAATTTGAAAGAGTGGCATTTATACCATATATTTGTATGCCAAGAAGCAAAAGGAAGTCCATCATATAAATAAAAATAAGTGTCCCTGCAAGATTAAAGATTTTTACCCATCCAAGAACAAACAACTAGAGAATCCAATATAGAGAGTTGGAGGATGAGAGCAATGCATTTAGTAGGGGTGTTCTAAGAAGTAGGGAGATTCCATGAGTGATCTGTAACAAAGTGAAGTAATAAAGCATCCCTTGTGCAGTTGAACCAAATGAAAACTTGTTCCCAACCTTTCATAAAGTGAAGTAACTTCTAATTCAGGGACATAGAAGAAAA
This sequence comes from Phalaenopsis hybrid cultivar, assembly GCA_002079205.1. NCBI lineage: Eukaryota > Viridiplantae > Streptophyta > Magnoliopsida > Asparagales > Orchidaceae > Phalaenopsis > Phalaenopsis hybrid cultivar. The sequence continues at coordinate 204,804 of JXCR01146166.1, forward strand.
AAATCTATTATTTATTGTGACATTTACTGTGAGGCCTCTTTTAAATGTAGTAATTAGCTTTTTGAGATAATTCTACAAATTAGAATGCTTATTATTTATTTCAAAAAATAAAGAGCCCAAATTTTGGAAACACCAGTTAGAAATAATAGAGTTGTTGTTATAGTCTCCAAATAGCCTTGGCCTTTGACAAAGCGTTGATAGAATCAATATTAGGTATCCCCCTCTCCAAGATGCTTAGGTTTGGTGGTGGTACTCCAAGAAATGGAATGTATACAATTAGTAGAATTATTAAATTGAATAAAATATTCATTAAAGTATTTTCCTTCGTAATTATTTTAGGAAAAAATGATAGATATGAACCAATACAATAAATAATTTCATATGGTGTAGCTTAGTAGTTGAAGCCTTCTAGAAATTGATAAAAAAAATTTTTTTGCTTCCAACACTATGATAGTGTTGAAGCTTCTCCATAATTCTATTACAAGTAAGAGATAGGTTTAATAAAAAAAATTAATGCCCATGTATTTCCAAGGTAATAATTTTTCTTAAAAGCCAAGGATATCATAATAAAATACTTTTTTTTGTATGGCGACAGATTTAAAGAAGCATAAAGTTAACTAGGATGTATTGGCTCGGAGATTAGAGAACTCATAGAAAGAATTAAGTACCAAAGGCAACATAATAATCTTTTTAGTTGAAATTTTACTAAAAATAAGTAAGCATTAGAATAAAGAAGATGACTAATATTTCCCTCTGGTATCTGCCAATGTAAATCCAACCATATAGAGAAAAAACAACCAAGGAGATGCTGAAAAGATAAATAGATAAGGGCCATCTTTGCCTAAGACCAGAGGATATGGGGAAGTAGCACTTGAGCTCACCATTAATAATAATAGAGTAAAGCACCATAAAGATACATGCCTTAATCTAGTTAGTAACTAGAGGAGAAAAGTTCATTCTCTGTAATCTATCATAAATTAAGTTTCCATTAACACAATCAAAAGCTATTCTAAATCAACTTTGCCCAAAAGCTGTTGGGATGACTAAAAGAATTAAATGTATGAAGAATTTCATTAGAAATCATCATGTTATTTGCAATGACTTTGCCATAAATAAAAGCTACCTGTGAAGGATGAATGATGTTGGGAAGATTACATTTGAGACTTTGAGCCATTAAATTAGCTATTATTTCATAAATAGTGTTATAAAGAGAAATAGGTCTGAAATCATTGAGTTTTAGAGTATGGACTCTCTTAAAGATGAGAGTAACCGCCAATTTTTTAATTCTTCCTAGTAAAGTAGAAAAAACAAAAAAAAAAGTGTTTAACTGTATTAATACAAGCAGATCCATTGTTGTTCTAAGTATATTTGAAGATATGGGCATTAAAGTCATCATGACCAGGAGAGTTGAAAGCACTGATCTGAAAGAAATCTTATTTAAAAGTGTCATCATAAAATTTAGCAAGCAATAAGATGCAATCCAACTGTGAGAGCTTTCGACCAATAGGTATAAGTGGAGAAATGATTGATGAAGTGACAGGGCAATTCATCAAAGTTGAAAAATAGGAAATATCCTAATTGGATATACCCTCCTAAGAGATAAAGCAACCATTGTCAGATTTGAGTTCCCTTATGAAGTTTCTATTACTTCTGCATTTAATTTTTTGATACAAAAATTTTACGACATCTTTCTCTTTTTTCAAGTAAGCGCACTTAACTCTTTACTTAAACCAAGTGTAAACATAGAAGTAACTCCACTAAGCTTATCATGAATCTCCAAAGATAAAATATGAATTTGAGCATTTTTGAGTGTTTTAATGGAATCTTCAACGAAGTTAGAAAAGTTCCACTTGACTTTAATGAGAGCCTTTCTAACATTCTTAATTCTATTACATAAAGCAAAGTGCAGATCAAGATCCGCCGGATAGTTCCAAGCAACATATATAATGTTATGAAAATTTGGGCAGTATTTCAAATGATTCTTGTACATAAACCTGCATCTTGGATGATAATTAGAACTAATAGAAATAAGAATGAGAGAAAGATCTATAGTAGAGGCCTGCATGATTTTAAAAGAAGATAGAGGGAAATTTCTAATCCAATGATCATTACTCAAGGCTCTGTCCAATAAGCATATGATAGGATTGCCAAATTGTTAGTTAAACCAACTAAAAGAAAAAATAATATTAGGTAATATAGTGAGGCCTGAATCAATGATGCACGAATTGAAGTCCACCATTTTACATGGGAGGGGGGAGCACTTCCAATTTCATCCTCTAATTATTGAATGCAATTAAAGTCACCAAGAATTAACCACTGAGAAGAAATTGAATTTGCCAAAGAAAAAAAAGAATTCCACAGTCCTTTTCGTTGAGCTGATCTATTTTCAACATAAATAAAAGTGATACAAAAAGAGATAGAGCTGGAGTATTTAATGAGACTATGAATGTATTGAGGCTTGTAGTCCAATATACTAAAAGAGATATTAGCCAAATTCCATTTAATCCATACACGTCCACCACTGGAGGTATAAAAATTATGCGCATTGCTTTCATTATGAAAGAGATTCAACTGCTTTTAAGAAAGAGGGTCTGATAGAGAGGAGGGGCGAAATTTAGTCTCTAAGAGACATATAAGGTCTAAGTTGTTGTATGACTAAATTTCTGTAATTAGTGATTCAAATGTCACTATTAATCCCTCGTACATTCCAAACTGCAATGTTAGGATATAAACATAATGATTTAATGAGAGCGATCAACAGTGCCACAACAGGCACAACAAACAACCTTTTTGGGAAAGTTAAATGACATGTGCCACTATTTTATTTTTATTTAATATAATAATTTTTATTGAGTTAAATGCTTTTACTTAAGACATGGGCCAAACCTAACAAAATATTATGTTTGTGGAGCTTGCTCGCTTGATTTTGGGTTCCAAGTTCCATCAAACTTGAACTTAAGCTAGTATAATATACGAGCTTGAGTTTGAGCTCATGCTCAAGTTCGTGGTTCGATAAATTTGGCTCGTTAGCTCATTGACCAGTTGAGTTTGAGTCGGCTCATTAACAGACTCGACTCATTCAAACCCATAGCTATAATGAGTTTTAACTGACTCAACTAATCAAGTTATACAGTACAATTTCTTAACAACTAATACAAAATAAAATACCTCAAAGAGTCATATAACTACAAACAAAGTCCTTCATTCGTGCTCGTTGTCTTCGTGTTCTTCTTCTCCTATTATCTATAGTTGTTGTTGCTGGATTCATATCAACATGTCTATTTTAATTCTCACACACAAAGTATTATGAAATATGATGTTTTATTGCTTTACTAATTGCAAATTTTATTTTCTTTTCATAAGATACAAATTTGAAATGCATATGAACTTGAGGTAAAATTGTTAGTCAATCTTANATGTTTTATTGCTTCAGTAATTGCAAGTTTTATTTTCTTTTCATAAGATACAAATTTGAAATGCATATGAACTTGAGGTAAAATTGTTAGCCAATGTTAACATTAAAAAGTTGGATGTTTTACATATATATATATATACCACTCAATTCTTATGTATCACATATCATACATCTAAACTTCAATTTTTTCATACTTACCTTTCCAATCCAAGAAAGGGTGAATGTTACATTTTAAATATTAAAATGGTGGTATGAATGATTTGAGTGGCCTTAAAAAATAAAAGTAATGTTTTGGACTTGAGATGTACAACTACAGTCTCAGGTGTTATGTACAAATTTGGACTTTGCGCGTTGTTTTCTAGTGTTTCCTATCTGCTTCTTTGCTTCGTCTTTCAAATGGGCCTGCAGAAACTGGCTCAGTGGCTTCCTGAAAAGATACAGGGCCTGCTCGGTACACTTATCTTCGCCGACGAAGCATCATTTCATATACATTTTTCCCTCTCCAACTCCCAGGCATGAAGGGAGGCATCGCCAGAAGAGTTATAGCTTTATCATCTGAGCAACATCCCCATCAATTCAGTTCATGTTCTTCCCTACCATTCCTCTCCATCCTAGAGAAATGTTCATGCTTGAAAGACCTGAAGAAGATCCACGCCCAAGCCATCATCTCCGGCCTCTCCCAGTTCGCTTACATCACAAGCCGGATCCTCGCTCGTTACACCGATACTGGTGACATGAACGATGCCTACCAACTCTTTGATAGCATTAATTCTCCTACTATCTTCAACTGGAACACCATTATCAGAGGCTTTTCGAGGAGCTTTGAACCTGAGAGGGGCCTATTTGTTTTCATCAAAATGAGGCGCAGCGCAGTCCGGCCCAACATGCACGCCTTCCCCTTCGCAGTCAAGGCTTGTGGTGCTATCCTTTCTTTGTCTCAGATTCACGCTCAGGTTTTTGTATTCGGTTTCAATCTGGATGTCTATGTCACCAGCTCTTTGATTAGAAACTACTCCAATTTTGGTGAGATAGAGCTTGCTTGCAGGGTGTTCAATGAATGCTCTCTGAAAAATGTTGTGTGCTGGACAAGCCTGATTAGTGGGTATTGCAGCCACGACCTTCTTGACAGAGCAAGACAAGTGTTTGATGAAATGCCTGAGAAGAGCGACGCGTCTTGGAGTGCCATGGTTTCTGGTTATGTGCAAAACAAACGTTATGAGGAGGCCATGGAATTATTTCTTGAGATGAAGGGTTCTGTATCCGCAAATCTTAACATATCACTTCTTGTGAGTGCTTTAAATGCTTGCTCTGCTGTGGGAGTTTTTGATGAGGGGAGATGGATCCACTCGTATATTGATTTCAAAGAATTGGAGTATGGCCTTGAACTGGGTACAGCTCTATTGGATTTCTACGCGAAATGCGGATTCATTGAGAAAGCAAGGGAAGTTTTTGATAAAATGCATGGTAAGGATGTGACTACTTGGAGTGCCATGATTGCTGGTCTTGCTATGAATGGTAATAGCCATTTTGCAGTTCAGTTTTTCTCAGAAATGTTAAAAAGCAAAGTTCAACCAAATGCTGTTACTTTCATTGGACTACTCACAGCTTGTAATCATGGAGGTCTGGTTGATGAAGGGATTACCTATTTCAAAGATATGGTTGCAATTCATGGGATTTCTCCTTCAATAGAGCACTATGGCTGCATGGTTGATCTTTTAAGTCGAGCTGGGAAGACCAAGGAAGCTGAACAAATGATCTTATCAATGCCAATTGAGCCTGATGGGGCAATATGGGGCTCGCTGCTTCATGGCTGCTTTGTCCATGGAGACAATGAGTTGGCGGAAAGAGTGGGAAGCCATATTATCAAGGTTGAGCCAGAGCATCACGGGAGATATGTTGGATTGGCTAATGCTTATGCTTCCATGGGGAGGTGGGAGGGTGTGGCAATGGTTAGAAGAGCTATGAAGGAGAGGAGAATCATGGCCACAGCTGGCTGGAGTCTGGTTGAGGTTAGTGGGTCTGCCCATCGATTTTTGGCGAACGATAACACACATCCTATGGTTCATGAAATCTATCAGATTCTAAGTGACCTGACTATGGACATGGTGTTAAATTTGAGTAATAGTTGTGAAGGAGGTTTTGAGATGGTCTCATGAACAGTTTGATTTAGCTCACTCCTGGTGGGGATGTGCCAATGCTGCAGCTGGATGTTTGACATGATTGTTTAAGCTTCCAAGATAGCAAGGTAAGCGAATTGTTCTGAATTTTCTTAAAACTTTAAAATTATTGAAAGCTTTAAATGGTTTGATCTCTTTTCTAAGGATTGCATTATAACATATGACTTTGACACACGATTAGCATCCAACTATCTTGCATTTGTAATAATTAAATCATGACATTTGCTAAATATCTATCTGTATCTATCAAAATTTCTAAACAATCCTTTTTTGCGGGAATGAAGATGGGTTAATTTTTAGAGGGCTTCTGATTTTTACCAGAAACTATCTAGCTATCATGCTTATCCCATCATCCTCTTTCTGATGTTCATTCTAATGGTCTTACTGGTTCCATAGTTGTTTGGTACTATGATAATAGAAGAATTCCAATTTTTTTCAGAGTATTTGTAAATTCATTTTAGACCTATCCTTTGCGAGGGAAAATGACACTGTAATTTGTGATGAACTAGAAGAGCACGTGTTAGCTTTATATTTTGTGTTATTTTATTGTGATGGGAAGAGATAAAAAGAACAAGAAAGAAAGGTAAATACGAAGAATGGTAATACCAGCGTAATAAAAAAATGTTAGATAATGCTTTATGGTTCAATTCAGACTGTCTAAATCTCCTCACAATGGAACCTATATAATTCTATGCTATCGTGGGGGTTATTTTCTCTTTATTAACTGTTTCAAAAAGTCAGGATTTGAAGCAAACAGTACATTCTAGGCCTGACCGTATAAAACAATCATCTCTTCTCCCAAGATTAAATGGCTACTACATTTTGTAGTTGGCATAATATAAAAACTACTCTAAACTTGCCATTTTGATTTTCATCACCCTTTGTCTTTCTAAATTAGGAGAGATGTCAACTGGCTTCATGTCTGCAATTCCAACGGCCAGAACTGGCTATGCTGGATTGAAGACAAACTCTTCCAGGTTCCAGCAGCAAGGTAAAGTCTTGTGGCAATCACAATCAGTTTCCCATGGGAATAAAGTTTACTGCATGAAGGTATTCATTTAACTCCAAGTTGTTTCTTTGAGTAACATTTTACAATAAAGATGCCTCATTATAGAATAAGGTGTCCTATATTTTTGTCTCTTATGCATTGGAATTATTTTTATCTCTATTGTATTGATAACCTTCAGTTTGATTGTGCTTACAACTCCCTTCTGTAAGCTTTAACTGCCTGAACTCATTACGCCACTTTCATGATCAAGTTAATGTTGTGTCCTCTCAAAGTTAACTATTACAATATGTTTTTAATGTCATCAGACATGGGATATATCAACAAAAGGTTGCATAAAGCCATGATACATGCCTCCCACACATCCATGAAGAATCATTTGCAAAGGAGGTGGAGTACATGGTATCTTAAGAATGGATTCCTTGCTTAAATGAGGTAATTGTATGCTTCTAGTGAATCTTTTTTAATGAAGTCATTTTTCTTTTGATGATAGGCATATTAGGATATTATCAAAGCATAAAATGTAGCTAGCAGTTGGTATTGGTTAAAACTAAAGTGGAGTGATGGAAGTTGACTAGTGATTTGTGATCAACTAATGGCAGTTCATGATGAGCAATAAAAAAGGTTTTTAAACTTTCATACATTTTCTTGAAGTCTCAAGACATCATTTTGATGAAGAATTGACTTTTAGTTTTATATATTACTTTAAGATGTTAGCTGGCTTCATTGGGAAATTAATCAACATTGCAACCTTAAGTTCTAATTAGAATTTGTAGAGTGATCCTCAAGGTTCTAAGCATGAGAATAAGCCTGAAAATTTTCTTTCATGATAAGCTTGCGTGCATTAATGCACAGGTATCTACAAGGCCAAGGAATATTTTAAGATCCCAAGGATACATCAAATAATATACCCAAAAAGAGAAGATATATATATATATATATATAAGGTGAAAATAATGGGAAATTCAAATCCAAAAATCTTTACAATATGGTCCTTCCAATGAACAGAAAGAGTTCCTTCATGTAAAATAAAGGGGCTTATCTTTGTGATAGGGATACTTGTTTATCATATTTTAATGATGGTGGCTTGGTTTTGTTAACAATTTTGGCTATAGAATTGCTAGGATACGCACAACAAATAAAATTTATTTTTTCTTTTGATAAATAATGCTTCAATTTTAAAAAAAATATAATTTATACACTTTGTTAGTGAAAATTGTTATTTTTGATAGTTTTAAGTTGAAATTTTATTATGATTAGATTTTAAATTCACTTTCTCAATTATAAATAAGTGCAATATGGGATATGACTGTGTGCATGTATGCACTTTTAAAGTATTGGAAGCTTTTTTTGATTGAGTGCATTGAGGATGGGGACTATCAGGCTTGTTTTGTCTTATAACTGTAGATGCTAATCATGATTCGGAATTTAATTATAAATACTCTTATTGCAATTAAAATATAGAGAAATGCAAACAAAGATTGCTTGGATGTATAAAGAGAAGAAGAGAGAGAGAGAGAGAGAGAGAGAGAGAGAGAGAGAGAAAGCACAAAGTTTTTCTTTGACTTTGTAGTATTATCCTGAGACGTTAAAAATAAGTTTGTGCTACAAATTTTATATTGGTTTTATAAATATGAACTAGAAGAGTATCCTCTTAAGAAACTTTTTAATGGTCATCTATTGCATTACTAATCAGTTAGTTGGAGGTTCTTTCATAATTCTTCAAAGTTTGCCGCGTCAAGACATAATGAGATGGCAAATGTAAAATATTTGTAGTGGCTAGTGGAGGGCTTGTAGAATGTGTTGTGCCAGGTGAAGATGTGTTACAGGTGAAGACATGGCATACATATATTAAAGGTAGAGCCCAAGCATAATGTTGCTTTGGTCATTGATGTCTAGGTGTTTGAATGAAGTGTGTTACAGGACAAGTGAGACCCTGGTATCATCAACACTCCCATTGAGATAGCGTTCCAACTATTCTGAGCTCAAGTCATTGAGTGGAGGATTGTTTGGTCAATCCAGCTATCATTATGTGTGAAGCTAGCTATGCTTGCTACAATGGTATAAAGGATTAGGCTGATAACTTTTGCTTGGTCAATGACGGCTTTAAAATATTGAAGGTGAATTTTGTGCGACACTGATAATCATGGATGCTAATGGACACACTATGGAATACATTTATTGTGGTAATGAGTTTCAAGATGAATTAGAGACAATGAATTAGAGCTATCATTCCTCCATTGTTCTCCTCAAATTGAGCCAGGGCAAATACGAGTTCTCACCTCCACTCATCAAAATCCCAAATTGATCACTCCACATGCTTAAAAAGGCCCTAAAATCACTCCCTCAACCATTTTTTATTCTTATAGAGTCCTCCAACCCATTCCAAGACCAAACCAAAGGGGGTTTTGGTTAAGGTCATACAAAGTGCTCAAATCAATTCAAATTGGCTCTATGGGAAGCTTTGTGAGCTCAAGGCGATCCTTTCCAAGCATCTAATTGAGGACATACCTTCGGACAAATGTATAAGCTTTAAAACACAGTAATTGTTCTTGGCTTTGGCCCTTCTAGAAAGAAATCTTCATTTTATGATATTCTAGCTATAGGATCCTCACCCTATGATTCTAGAGATCATTTTGGACGGAAGGGATCTTTGAATTGGCATTAAAATTGCTTAGTTCCATGATTTTTCTTCGAACGGATTGCGTTCATTATTCCTGTGGGGATGATGAATGAATGTCATGCATTTTTGTGGATTGGAAATGGAGGACCACAATTAACTGAAATGGAGATTCGTAGAAGAGATCAACACATGGGATCAAAGGCTGACTCAGTGACCCAGTCATTGAGGAGCGAATCTGAGGACGCGATGTGGAGTTTAACAACCGTCTATGGCAAGTTGGCAGGCATGTCGGATCCCGTTTTAAATATAAAATTCCCCCGTTTTCTGAATTAATTAAATACTGAAAATTAAAATAAACTTTGGAAAATCATAACTAAATAAATAAAAATCATAAAAATATCAAATAAATTACTCTGAACTCGGTAAAACACGGAGAATTAAAGAAAAATAAATCAAGATAAACTAACTCATTGTAAACTCCTAGTTTTATTAAAACAATTAAACAGTTAGAAAATATTAAAAATTAATAAAAAAAAGTTTATAAATAAAATTGGACTATTTTGCTCTTCCCCACTTCTATACCTTTGATTTGAATATTTGAAAATTAAAACGGGAAAATTTTGAATTCAAATAATCATTAATCAACAAAACAACAAAACCTTGGTAAAATTGAATAATTAAAAGTGATTAAATGCTTATTTGTAATTTCCCAAAATTAAAAATATACCTTTATTTTTTTTAAACTCCAAAAATTAATCTCACAAACTTAAAATTTGTGAAATTTGATTCTAAACCACTAATGAAAGGATAAACAGTGAATTATAAAATCTAAATTTTTAAAAGTAGATTTGGGTTTATGTGCAGCTCTCCTCAAAAAATTATGTCACTAAAACTTAACAAATTGAATCATTAAAATTGAAAATTTCAATCTACTAATTCAAATCACTTATCAAACTAAAAAAAAATAATAATAAGCAACTCTCAATTTAAAGTAAAGTGATTTAAGTCAAAAATGGACATTTTACAAATATACTCTTACAAACTAAGGGTCTGTATGGGGCAGCTGTAGTTTATTAATAAGCTGCTGCAAAATAATCTGTTGTTTAGAAAGCTGCGGTGACTATTACTATTTTTTTTCTTGGAAAAGCCAGATTGTAGATAGAAAGCTGTCACCGCATCTAACCAGGAACGATGTGAAAATACTGATTTCGGTGATTTGAAAACATAGTTTTTTGAATAAGCAGTCAAAACGCAGTTTACCCAAACGATCCTTGGTGTGTTTTCAAAACGCATCACACTAAATTAGCTGCCCCAAACATATCCTAAAATTCCCATAGCTTTTTTCAAGAACACTCTAAATTGAATAAAATAGTCACCAATATATCAAGTGAATAAAGGAGAAGGAAGATACTAAAGAAAAAAACTCATTAAATAATTTTTAATAATTTTAAAATAATTTACTCACTAAAGAGTGCAATAATTCATAACATTTTAAATAAACTTAGAAAGACCTAGAAATTTTAGAGGTTGTTTAAATAATTATTCTGAACATCTCTATAAAACTTCCAGGATTTTGGAGGTTATTTGAATTTATTTTGAATTTTCAGCCAAAAGACAATTCTTTTAAAAATTAAATTAAAATTAAGAGACAATCCTATTAAAATAAAATAAAGATTAAAATAATCCTATTAAAAATCAAACAAAAGTAAAAAAAAATAAAAATCAAAATACATTAAAACTTAAAAGTGAACCTAATAATGAACAAACAAGTAAAATTTTAACATATAATCTACTCCAGATCTATAGAGATATCTTGGTCGAAGTAACCTATGATTGTTAACAGGAATCTTGTTGTCGGATTGAGCTAATTATCTTTTTTGACTAAGTAGATCAGAGACCACGACAATCCGAGATGATGAAATCATGTAATCTTGACCTAGTTTTGTCATCATTTTCTTCTACTTAATAATATTCCTTTTAGATGTTGTAAGACCTTGACCCTGGCCTTAGCACTATGTCAAGTGGGATCATTGTGTTGTGTTGTGCTTTATGATTTGTGTTTGTTTTGCTCGTTTGACATTTGTTTAGGACAAGTAAATAGCTATATTTTCTTTATATACTGTACGTTCTTGGTATACTGGTCTAGGTTGTTGTAGTTTTTTTTACATGTTTCTAAACCGCTATAGTAAGCTTACAATGTGCTAACTTTATTTTGAAGAGCAACTGTAATAAGCCTAGGTTGTCATACTAAGCGTAGGTTTCATTTTTGCAGCATCGTTCTCTTTCTAGAGTTAGTGTGTCTGTCGCAGTTGGTCAACTATTAACATCCAAACTACTAATGGGAAGATGAACAAAAAGCAAATGATGAACCTCAACTAAACCAACAATGATGTTCAAATGACATATTTGATCGACGAGTCTTATGTAAGTCCAGGACTGGTACCCTTTTTATCATCTTTATTGTTTTGTTGTATGTGTTCGATAGATCTAACCAAATTTTAGGTCGGTCTTTTGTTTGTTGTTTTTTTGTCTGGATTATTATTAGGTTCATTAATGACTAAATTTTCTACCTTAATAAACAATTCCAACACGACCTTTCAAAAAGTAAAGAAAACTCATGACTAAAAATAAAAATAAAGAAAATATTGCGTTAACACCTTAGAAATTTCATAGATTTAAACCACCAAAATTTATATTAAATAAAATTGAGTAGAAACATATTTGTGATTTAAGAATAGCCATGAAAAAATAACTTTAGGCATATGCATTTCATATTGCATCATTTTTCTTGTATTCAATCCCTCACTCATTGCACGAAAAAATGGTGATTTACTCTTTGAGGATCACGAGCCTCTGCATATCCTTTGACCTTATAAACATTTTTTTTTTAAATTTATCATTAAGGATTTGCAAACCGGTACAAAACTTGATTTATTCACTCGACACTAAGAGTTAACAAAAATAATAAAATACTTGAGTGTGATGAGCATTCAAACTTTAAGTTTTGAAATTACAAAAATATATTTGCATAAGTCTTATTACATTATTCATACCATTTATGCCTAAGCAGTTTGATTTTATAATCGAGTTGTAACATGTATTTTTTCTAATAAATAATAACATATCTTATCTTACATTCATTGAGACCAACTTTGCATGATTTTACTGTGGTCATGACAACTTTTTTCTGACAAGGTTGTAAGTTCATTACATATTTGATTGTTTTTCTTGGCTTGTCTTCCTTTCGGACTAGATTATGAGGTTTCACTTTTTTCAGTGAATTTTCCCTTCAGTTTTAGGATCCCAAGATTATTTGTTTAATTACGACGTAAATCCTCACCTCTCAGGCTTTCTCATGACCATATATAGCGTGATCTAAGCTCTAAACGTGTAATAAAGTGTCAGTTGAAACATCAAATAAATCTCTTTCAAAATCACTAAAGTCAAACAATAGAATAGTTGAGATGCCACTAAATTTCTCAGTATTTTGACATCTCCTATGCTCATTCGTTTGAGTTTCATAAATAAAATGTTCCACTATTGAGTCTTTTCCTTTTGATATTAATTGTGGAAACTAAAGATAGAAGTTTCTTGAAGATTAAACGACAACCAGAATTAAAAGTTTTTTTGTAACTTTTAATGCTTAAGATATAATTAATTATAGGGTTTGTCATTATAGAAACTTTGAAACCCGGATTAATTTAAAACTTATCTAGTCTTCAAATTAAATGAGAGAAAGATTTGTTGATTTTAATCTTTGACCTTGAAAATATCCAAAAATTTTTCATTTAAGTAATTGAACACATCATAAAGTGGTATTTCTATTTCTAGAGATAACATATTATTTTTGATGTCGTGTTTGATTATTTGAAAAATAACATTTTTGAATTTGTATGATTTCAAGTCAAACAAACTACCAAAAATAAAATCGACAACCGTTAACTGGAGGTATTAGATGATGTCAGTTAACGATAAAGGATATTAAGATGCGTTCAGAGAGTTAGAATACCAATCCTTATCGAGGTCAATTGGCTTGAAACTATCGTCTGAGCTTGTGCTTACCTTCACCCGCTCATCATGCATTAGAATCCGCTTGAATGGGAATCCCTTTAATTTCTTCTAAGATGGAAAAAGTGGTAGGTTGCTCTGTTGACCTCACTTTTGGTTGAGGTTTAGTTTTCTCTCTTTAGTAACCTAAGGTCTAGCCATAAGACTTTTCTGTTGACTATTCCTAGAAAACTAGAAAAGGAACCCTCACATTTAGAAACTCTAAACTCTTCTGTGCTCAACTTGAAGTTCCATATATTGTTCCTAACCTCTAGCACTTAGTAGGTGGGGCCACTGTAGTGGAAACTTAAGGGGAGTCCCCATAGGACTGCTTGACCTTAAGGTTGACCCTGGGTGTTGGTCTGGAGCTAGTTCACTCACTTGCACCTACTTTCACTAACAACCCTAAAACCTAAATTTATTGACTTTGATCCCTTGATCTTTTGGGAAACTCATGAAGATGGGTCCTCTAGACCCACTGACCCTAGGCTAGGGTTTAACTAAGACCAGTACATAGAGGACTAAAATAGGGATTTCATTGGTCCATAGCTCATATAAGGTGATTGACACCCCAATTCTACCAAAATATCCAACTTGACCTTTTGCCCCCAAATTCATCCAAATTACCTAAATGCCTTTGAAACCTTAAATTTGACCAAAATTCTCAAATTCATCCAAAATACCCAAACTTATTCAAAAATTATTTCAAACCATTTGAAACTACCCAAATTGCCCAATACATCCCAAAAAATTTCAAAATTACCAAAATACCCTCAAATTTGCCAAAATTACAAAAATACCCTCGGTAGCCCAAACTTTTCCAAAACTCTCAAAATCATTTCAAATGTCCCCAAAACTAATTTGGACCCTTTAATTGAACCCAATTTGGCCAATTTGACCACTTTGACCAAAAAAACCCCAAATTGCCTTTAAAGGCCCAATTTCTCCAAATTCACCTCACATACCTATCAATTTGGCCCCAATCCTCCCTAATTTTAATTCTAAACTCAAATTTATCTTTCATATGATCGATTCAAATTAAATCCAAGTCTAATTGATCCATGGTTTGAGCTCAATTTTGATCCAAATTAAACCCCCAATTTTGAGCCTATGACTTAATCTCACCGAATTGAACCACATGATCCACTCAATTGCCCCAATTTGAATCCTAAATTCTTTCTAACAATCCTACACATCAAATTGGACCTTCAATTGGCCTTGGTCAAACCTCAATTTCGCTCAATTTCAACCCACATTCAAAATCTCCAAATTTACCCCAAATTGACTGTCTCTAAATTCTACCCAATTGAATGCCCTAACCCCAAAATTCACACCTAATTTATGTTGAAAAATCTTTATGACATTCTTTAAGACCATTTTGAACCATCAATTTGGACCCAACCCAATCTTAGCCTAACCTAAACTCAAGTGTAACCCAACACCCCCGAATTGACCAAATGCCCAAAATCCTCCAAATTGAACCTCCAAACCAATTCAAAATCACTCCAAATCTTTTCTAATCTCCTCATGACAATTACTCATTCAAAATTGCTCAATCAATTGAGCTCAATGGCATGGCTAGCTCAACCCAAAGCCCACATCAAGCCACTTGACCCAAATAGACCCTTTCACATAAATTGACTTAATCAAACTAAATTGGTCAACCAAGGACCCCCATAGCCACTAAGCTCCTCCTTTGGACCAGGATGAACCACCCTAAATCCACCCAAGTGAGCTATGGACCAATGGGTCCCTAAATTAAGAGATTTCATCCCATTTTTGGGCCTTAACCAAGAAATACTGGCTCACCTGACCACCTAACCACCTCCCCTGTTCTGGCTAGCCACCCTACTCGCCGGAAAATGCCAAAGCTGTGAGCCACCACCCCTAAATCAAACCTAATTTTAACCTTAGAGGCTAGCTTACCTTAACTGCTCTTTAGAGCTCCTCAGGCATCCACCTAAGCCACTCTTTGTACCTATCAACTGGCTCTGAGCTCCACCCTAAGCCCTTCTATTTAAACAATCTTCTCCATGGCCAAAGGAGAGGTGTTCCAAATCCTTAGGGAAACTCTGTCAAAATCTAACCAGAGACTCCAAGCATTCCTCTGCTTAAGCCAACCATTTCCCCCCCTCTGGTTCCCACTGTGAGAGCCCAAGTTTGTGCTCAAACTTTCAGCTCAGATTATGACATCTCTCCACAGTCCACCAAACTCAAATTAATTGTGCACACACCATCCATAGAGCAAGAGGAGTTGATTCTCCATTAAAGCCCCCTCTGAAACAGCCTCTAAGATAGCTCTAAACCAACACCTGAAATTCACCTTGGTCGAAATCATACCTAGACAATTCACTAGGACACAAAACTTCCTCTAGAGGTTCGTTGGACTCAACCAAAGCTACCACAACCATCTGATTGAGACCTCCCCTCTCATACAAAGGTATTGAGCTCTAACTTTAACCCGAGCTTATTTTAATTCCCCATGAATAATGACTTGATTTCATACTTGATTAACCGTATAGATGTGTTTGTCTTGAGTAGATGAAGGTTTGGAAACAAACCTCATGTGATTTGGTTGAGTCTAGGCAAAGATCTTAAGGTTTAGTGTGAACGGTTTACGGGTTAGGTCACTTGGGGACGATGAACGGATGCCGTCCAATCGCGCGTGTATCCAACGGAAGGAGGAGATCAAGCCGGACATACTCTTGATGCGTGAACCACGGATCGCGTGGCATGCCTAGGTGGAAAGAGCAACGAATGGGAGCGCGCGCGTCGTCTTTCGGAGCTGCCTATGATCCAGTCAGCGCCGCGTGGATAAGTAGATAAATAGGGGTTTTTTGAATTAAATTAAATGTCAGAGCTTTAAAAATTTGTATCTTTGCATAGAAAATTTATAAAAATAAAAATACCCTCTTGCTCAGTGAACAGAGGAGAATAAGGTGGACCAAAAATAAAAATTATTTGTCAAGTATATGATTTTTAATTAATTAAATACTCTCTGTGGTGTTTCAATTCTCCATGACTAAATATGACTCACCATGACTTGAAATTTCTAAGGTTTATTTCTCATCACAGATGGGATATTCTCTGATTTTTCCAAGGTCAGATGACATCTCTATGTTTCTAGCCCTAATTTTCAAGTTAGGGTGCCCATTGGTTTATTTTAATTATATAAATCAAAATATCATTTGAAAAATTATGAGGATAATTTTAGTAGGTTTTCTGTGGTCAGAGAAGTCTAGGAAAAATATTATGATGTTTTGAATTATTTTGTACATTTCTATATTTAATCAAATGTATACACTTGTGTTAATTTATGTAAATTATATACATAACAAATTGACAAAATCAATTCCACATTGTGCATAAAAATTATTTTTACTTCTTGTAAAAATTTAAAAATTATTTGACTTAGTTTAAGTAATTAAATTAATTTTTAAAGAAACTTTGTATTTTTGTACAAAAGTACTTATAATAAATTAAATATGCTTAGAAAAATCATGAAAAATAGTTTATGAGTTTCTTGTGATCAGGGACATTTAATAAAAATAAAATATATTTTTCTGAAAATATGTCATTTTTAAAGTGTATTTTGAATTTAAAATAATTAAAATAATCAAAAGTTTCAAAAATACAAAAGATGGTTTAAAATGCGTACAAGTTTTCCTTGATCACTTAGAATTCATTATGATATTTTCCCTAATTTTTTTAAGATAAAAAATAATTTTAAAAGCTTAAAAGTGAATGTTCCTTATTTTCTCATTAAAATAATTATAATAAATAATTAAAAATTATAAAAATAAAAAATTTGATTCTATGAGTTTTCTGAACTCTGAGAAGTCTAATAAAAATATAAAAATAATTTTGGTAATTAAAACATTATTTTCTATTGAATTAAATCATTGAAATCGATCCAAAATTAAATAATAATAATAATAATTTAATTCAAAAAAATCATGAAATTTTGCCCAAGTATTTCTCTGACCTAAGGAAACCTCCAATAAATTTCTTATAAATGAAAAAATTTATTTTGAATAGTTAAATAAATCAATTTTGAAAACCCTATTTCCTGAATTTAAATAATTATTTAGATTAAATTAAATTAAAAAATAACACAAAAAAATCACATTATTCTCTTATGATGTTTCAATTAACTCATAAATATGCCACTTCGAATGCTCAAGTCGTTTGAGTTGTGTTTAATGAGTTATGAGGTAAAGTACCTCAAGGGCAAAATAATCATTTTAGATTTTGGTTCTTAATCAAAATTTAGGATTAACCAAGGGAAAATGAAAAATTTTGATCTTAATGAACATGTTTGAATGATTAAAATACAATGAGATTAAAAGGTAGAAACTCACTCACCACCTTTGCACAACACCAACAAAATCGTAATTATCTTAATTTTCATGACTTGGAAATCAATTAAGATCAAATGATTCTAAAGTGATGGGCTTAAGCTAGAAATACGTTAGTTTACTTTTCTTAAGCCCAAAGTTGAGGATGATGTGATCATTTAATAAAAATACATATCACTTAAATTAAAATTTTGATAATTATCATTCTACCTATCATGATTGTTAAGGGTTTAGTAGTGACATAAGCTCGATGTTTACACTCAATTGATCAGATTTTGAAGATAACATGATTAGAAATTAACATCTTTAAAAACTACAAGCGTGACCTTAATTGCGGGCACCATAATCTTAAATGACTTAAACTTGCCTTAGGGGCACCCACTCACATAACTTTTAAATGAAACATCAATTGATTAATTGAGTATCCTATCCTCGGGATAACTAAATTGTCAAGTTTCATTGAGCAACGGGGTAGTCACACTTCGACCTCAGATGATTAATGGAACAATATGATAAATTCAAAATGAACTCGGAATATTTCAAGAGATCTTCAAAGTGGTACAGGGTCATGCCTCGAGCATTTTGAAATTTATTGAACATTCTGAAGGGCAAATTGGACTTGCCATATTTTTGTTCTAAAACCATCCACTATGATCTTCTTAGATTCAATAAAGTCATAACTTGGGGTTTGGTAGTTAAACATTCATCTGCTCCTGCAATTTAAATTCCCTGCAAAATAATATACATGTCTTGCAAGTACTAACATTTTAGGTGGAGGAACGAGAAAAATCGAGAGGTACGCTTTTAAATTATTGCATTTACCTTTTTGTACTTTTTGTCTCCAACTTGCATGTTAAACAATGTCACCCTGCATGAAAACCAAAACTGCTAGGATAATCATAAAACCAAAACTAAAAATCAATCAAGATAAATTTTACTGCTATAACATTTAAAATATAAGACAACTCAAAATTTATTCACAAACATCACAAAACAAAAATTGCAACTAAATTAAAACATTTATATCGGATGATCGGTAATCCCTCAGAGGAGGTAACCTACGGTGCTAACGAGATTTTCCACGGCCTAAATGAAAGTATAAAACTCATTAAGTTGAGTTTAGTAAATTTATTTGGACTAAGTGAATTCGAAAGAAAATAGTGGTGTCAGAACGAGAGAACCGTAAGATCCAAATCAGTGTCGTTCTAATCAACTTTAATGTGCCCCATAATATTTAAATAATCATGGCCCTTAGGGATATCTGATTTGACATCATAACTTGACACATTAGAAAACCTAAACTTGCCGCGACGAGGAGCTTGGAGCTAGCATTGTGGGTAGCATGACTATCTTCAACAACAGAACATGTCTACATCAGCTAAGCCATTCCCATAAACAACCAAGCCATAGAACTTCGAGGTGGTTTTCTTATGCAACACAAATTTTTAACTTTTCTTTAGGCCTTTGTATAGCTTTGCTGTACAATTTAAGTCCTAACTTGTCTTAGGATTCCGAGGTTGTCGTTCGTCACAACCTAAATTATCATATCTTCCAAGCTTTTTGTGTGATTGTTTTACGCGAGTGTAAGCCCTAATTAATAAAATTGACAGGATGAAATATTTAAATATTTCTCTCCAAAACTGAAGCCAAACCATAGGGTAGCTTGGGAAGTCACCGAGGTTCTCCTCTGGGTCTGTGACATTCCCTAATTCTTTCTCCTTTGGATTCTACAATAAATGTTCCAAATTTGAGTCATTCCCCTTTCACACCTCTTTGTCCGATCTCGTTGAAAAGTCCTATCCTTTTGACTTTTTTGAAGATAATGTTCCCTAATTTTTATCGAATGTTTTCTTAGGTGATTTTGGTTATCTAAGATGTAATTAACTATAAGGGCTTACTCTTATAGGAAGCTTTTACGAACCCAACTTAATATAAACCATATTTAATTCTTCGTATTAAGGAACTTGTAGGCTTATAAATAAAATAGTTTTCGCATACCAAACAGATATCATATATTTCTTAGTTTATTTGATCGACTCTCACCCTCAAGTCTTTTGTTTATCTTTCGGGATAGATACATAGTTTAGGGTGTAGTGCTCTTTCATTTGAATTATGAAAGATATGAGATCTGTTTGATTTTATATTGTTCTAAACTTTTATATATATATATGAGTGTTGACCTCATTTTTGGTTGAAGTTTAGTTTTCCCTCTTTAGTAGCCTAAGGTCTAGCCATAGGATTTTCCTATTGATTATTCTTAGAAAGCTAGACATGGAACCCTCACCATTAGAAATTCTACACTTTTCTATACTCAACTTGGAGTTCCAAATATTGGTCCTAACCTCTAGCACTTAGTAGGTGGGGTCACTATCAGAGAAACTCAAGATGAGTCACCCTTAGGACTGCTGGACCTTAGGGTTGACCCTGGGTGTTGGTCTGGAGCTAAGACACTCACTACACTCATCTACACTCACAATCACTCATAACCCTAAACTCAAATTTCTAGCTTAGGTCCCTTGATCTTTTTGGGATACTCGTGTTGATGGTCCCCTAAGCCTACCAGCCTTAGGACTATGGGTTAACTAAGACCAGTACATAGAGGACCCAAAATGGGATTTCCTTTGGTCCATGGCTTATATAGGATGGTTGACACCCAAATTCTACCAAAAATACCCATCTTGGCCTTTTGCCCCTAAACACCCCCAAATTACCTAAACTCTTGAAACCCTAAACTTTGCCAAAATTCCCAAGTTTTCCCAAAATATCCAAATTTGATCAAAATTCATTCTAAACCTTTTTTAAAAACCTCGAAACACCCAAATTACCCAAAATCTCCAAAAAAATGACCAAATTACCAAAATAGCTCTCCATAGCTCAAAATTCAAAAAATTCCCAGAAAATCTCAATAAATCTCAAATATTCCCAATTTCATTTTTTCGAACTACCACATGACCCAATTTGACTAATTTGACCATCTTTAACCAAAACCCCAAAATTTGCCTTTAAAGGCCCAAATTTCCCCAAATTCAACTCAATTGTCCATCAATTTGATCTCAATTGATCCCAATTCCAATCCTAAACTCAAATTCACTCTTGAGATAACCAAACTAGACCAAATCCTGGCTTAATTGTCCAATGATTTGAGCTCAATTTTGATTTAGGTCAAACCTCAATTTTGACCATATGGCCTAATCTCACTAAATTGAACCCATATCCTAGTCAATTGACCCCAATTAATGTTGCAAAATCTTTATAACATTCTTATACATCAAAATCAACCATCAATTGGCCTTGGTGAAACCTCAAATCCATTTGATTTTGGCTTAAATCCAAAATTCCTAAATTTAGGCCCAAATAGGCTAAGTCCCCAAATTTCACCCAATTAGCATCGAATTCATGTTGAAAACTCTTCATGGGGTCCCTATTGACCATTTGCGACAATCAATTTGGACTTAGCCTAAGGCTAACCCAAGCTAGACCCAAGCCTAGCTCAACATGACCAAATTGACTAAAATTCAAAATTCCCTCAAATTGGCCCTTCAATTGAGCTCAAAACCACTTCCATCATTCACCAGAGTTGTTCCTTATGATCATCTACACCAAATGCAACATTTGTTTGGTCCAATTGACATGACTAGCCTAGATCAAACCCAAGACTTGGTCATTTGCACTCACTTGTACCCATGCACTAAATGTGACCTAACCACCCTAAAACAACCAAATTAACTCCACCCCAGCCATTAGTTGACCCCTAAGGCTGAGCCAAAACACCTCCACCTAAACTAAACCATGGACCAAAGGTCCCCCAAATTAAGGGATCTTATTCCCAAAAATACACATGCTTAAGATCCCTTACCAAAACTAAACCTCATTGCATTAAGTTGCTTTGACAGATTCCCCTGGATGCCCTGATTTGCCAAATCAAAACACATTTGTATTAAATTGTTATGATGGATTCTTCTGGATGCCCCGAGCACCTAGCCACCTCCCCCTGTCCGGAAAAGCTCAAAACCGAGAGCCACCCTCATGGGACTTCACCCAAGTCAAGCCTAGAGGCCAGCTCAGCCAAATTGAGTTGTAGAGCTCCTCTGCTCTCCACCTAAGCACCACAATGCACCTAAACTTGTGCCCTGAGAGCTACCCCATGGCCATTTTTATAAAAACTCACCTCTACGGCCATGGGAGGTGTGCTAAAATTTTCTCAGAGAGAGCTCCTCAAATCACTCACAGAGCTTCCTTGATTCCCTCTGCCTAACCCTAATTTTGAGCATGAAAACTAGGGCAGAAACAGGACATCTTTAAAAAGTCCACTAAACTTCAATTGCTTGTGCCCACACCTTCACAACAACGAGAGAAGACAACCCCATCAAATTACCCTCTGAAATAGCCTCCACCATAGCTCTAGACCAACACCTGAAATCGAGCTGGTCTGAATTCATCTTAGGCTTTACACCACAGTAAGAGGCTTAATCCCTAGCCTCCTTGGACCCCAACGAACGTGCCAAGACCCTCTGATTGAAGCTACACTTCTCAGAGCAAAGGTATAAAACTTCTCCTCCTTTCGAGCCTATTTTGATTCTCCATTTACTTAGGCTTGATTTCATGATGCATTTACCGTATGGATGTATTCGACTCACTTAGACGAGCATTTAAAAAAAAAATCTCACTTAATTTGGTTGAGAAATGAGAGAGATCTTAAGCCTCAAAGGAGGACGGTTCTCTGTCTAAGCTATCGGGGACGATGACCACGCGCCGTCCGATCGCGCGTGTATTGAATCGACAACCAAGATGAAGCCGGACAGTGCTTCTTTACACAAACAGCGGGACATGTGGCTGCTGGCATGGACAGCGACGTCAAATAGGAGCACGCCGCGTGGAGTTTCGGAGCCGACGTAGGATGACGAGGCGCCGCGTGGATAAGTAGAAAAATAGAGCTTTTCCTGTTTTTTTAAACTCCCTTAACTTCAAAAATCCATAATTTTGTGTAGAAAAATCGCAAAAATAAAATAAAAATACTCTCTCGCTCAGCGAACAGAGGAGAACAATATGGAATAAATTTCAAGACCATTTGATGCATATTTTATTTTTAATTAATTAAACACTGTTTTGAATCATTTAATTCTCCATGCATATTGACACATCACCTTGGCTTGAAATTTTGACATGTTATAGCCTCTATCAAGTGAAACATCCTCTGATTTTTTCAAAGTCAGAGGAGGTTCTCAGATAGAGATCCATATTTTTCAAGTTTTTGCACATTATTTCCTTAAAATAATCATGAAAATTAACATATTGATTAGAAAATTTCAAGAAAATTTTGGAAGGTTTATGATGACCAGGGGATCTTTTGGAAATAATTTCATGGGTCAAGTCATTTAAGATGTACTTAATTTTTACAAACCCTAAATCATTAAGATAATTAATTTTGGAAAATATAAATATTTAAATGACTTGATTTTTGATCTCCATTGTGGTCCCTGACCCAGAGAACTCACCATAAAAGTTTCAAAATATTTTGAGTTCATTTGATAACTTAAGTTAATTTTTTAAAGATAAACTATATTTTTGACGGTTAAATGATTTTTAAAAATCAAAATACAACTAAAAAATTATGAAACTTAGTTTTTTTTGAAACTTAGTTTTTTTGAATTCTCTGCGATCAGAGGTATTTTCTAAAAATAAAATAATATTTAGAATAAAAATTTGATTTTTAACCTATTTTAATTATTTAAATAATTAAAAATCACAAAAATAATAAAACTCATGGAAATGTTCTAAATTGTTTCCTAAGCACTTAGGAATAATTAGAATATTTTTCCTAATTTTCTAAATAAAGATATTGAATTTTAAAGCTTAAAAATGATTTTTAAAGGCTAAAAATGATTTTTCATTAAAATAATTCCAATAAATTAAATAAAGTTCAGAAAAATATAAAACCTTCTCCTCTGAGTTCTCCGACCTCAAGGAGACTTTTCAAAAATATAAAAGTTAATTTTTTCCATTTAAAATATTTTATATTTAATAAATACCCCAAAACTTAAATTAATTCTTAAAATTCACATAAAACGAAAAAAATCATGAAATTTGGTCCAAAGGCTTCTTTGGTCTAAAGTTACCTCCAGTAAAAATTTCAAGGGATTAGGATTTATCTTGGTTAAGTTAGGAATTTTCTTTGAAAAATTCTATTTTTGCATGAAAATAATTATACAAATTAAACTAAATTTTGAAAAATCATATTTTCTCCTCTGATGTTTTAATTAACCCATGAATGAGGTAGGATACAAATTTCAAAGTCATTTGAATTGAATTTGACAAATTATGAAGTGTTAGAGCATTAGGGGCAAATGTGTAATTTTAGAAATTTAGCCTTAATTAACATTTAGGCTTAATTCAAGGAGGGAAATGGGTAACCTTTGATCTTAATTTAGATGTTTGAAACACAAGGTGTTAATTGGTAGAAACCAACCTCACTTTCTCAATTGAAAAAGATAAGTTAATAAATTTCTAAATTATTAAAATTTGGAAGTTTATTAAAATAGCCCAGGACTTAGGGGTATGACTTTTGAAGTCAACAATTAATCAATTTAATACCCCTATTTTGTCACTTTTTTAATTAAAAAGATAAGTTAATAAATTTCTAGATTATTAAAATTTGGAAGTTTATTAAAATAAAATGAAGTAAGTTAATAAATTTTTAGATTATTAAAATTTGGAAGTTTATTAAAATAAAATGAACCTAGGACTTTGACTTTTGAAGTCAATAATTAATCAATTTAATACCCCTATTTTGATTTTCAAATAAAATTAACTAATAAATTTCTAAATTATTAAAATTTGGAAGTTAATTAAAATAAAATGAACCCAAGACTTAGGGGTATGACTTTTGAAGTCAATAATTAATCAATTTAATACATCTATTTGATTTTTAAATAAAATTCAAATCATGAATCATGACCATCTAAAGCTTAACCTTTTGAAAACTAATTAAGACACTCACATAGGTTTTAAAGACTTAGTAGTGACTTAGGCTAAATCAAGTTTCATTTAAATGAGGATTAGAAAAGTAAATATCATTGAAAATTAAAACATCTTTCAAACACTACAAGCCCAATTAGAGTTAAAATTTGGTTAAGTGTTCCAATAACACTAACTTGCCTCTTTAACGGTCTTCACCCACATAATATTCAAAATTAAATTACAGATGATAATTACCCTATTCTTAGGGATAATTGATACATCAATGTTCGTGAGTATTTGGGTGTTTATAGGATGAATTATTAAGTAACATAATAAGTTTAAAAGAACTTGAGATTTTCCACCAGGCAGCGAGAGAGTAGCACGGACCTACTTCTTTCTCTAGATCTGTTAGATACCTCAGAGATCTACAAACTTAATATGTTCTGCTTAAAAAAATCGTCTTTAATTAAACTCTTAAGGACCCACCAAGATATAACATAGGGTTAGGAAAACTACCAAAACTTGACTTTTTGCCTTTATATAATCTGCTCTGACATGCATTTTGAGTTTCAGGTGGTGGAACGAGAAGACTCGTCAGATACATTTTTTTGCAGTTTTCAGCATTGCCTTTCTTATACTTTTATGCTTATACAAATTTGCATGGAAAACTAAAGCTATCAGGATAGCTACAGGACCAAAACCAAAACCAAAATTAAAATCAGCCAAGATAAAATTCACCGCCACAACATTCAAAATATAAAATAACTCAAAATTTAATCACAAACACAAAACTACAATCTACAACATTCAAAATATAAAACAACTCAAAATTTAATCACAAACATCACACAAAACTACAACGCTACAACATTCAAAATATAAAACAACTCAAAATTTAATCACAAACATCATACAAAACCACAACTGAACATGCAAAATATAAAACAACTCAAAATTTAATCACAAACATCACATAAAACTACAACTTCCGACATTCAAAATATAAAACAACTCAAAATTTAATCACAAACATCACACAAAACTACAACTTCATTAAATTAAGATGTCTCTATCGGATGATCAGGAATCCCTCGGAGGAGGTAACCTACGGTTGCTAACGAAAAAATATAAAACAACTCAAAATTTAATCACAAACATCACACAAAACTACAACTTCAACTATTCGAAATATAAAACAACTTAAAATTTAATCACAAACATCACACAAAACCACAACTTCAACTAAATTTAAATATAAAACAGCTCAAAATTTAATCACAAACATCACACAAAACTACAATTGCAACTAAATTAAGACGTCTCTATCTGATGATCGAGAATCCCTCAGAGGAGGTAACCTACGGTTGCTAACGAGGCTTCCCACAGTCTTCGTCGGATGATCGGGAATTTTTTGGAGGAAGTAACCCACGGTTGCTAACGAGACTTCCCACAGTCTAAATGAAATTATGGAACTCATTAAGTTGAGTTTGGTAAATGCATTTGGACTAAATGAATCCAATAGAAAATAGTGGTGTCAGAACGAGGGAACCGTATGCTCCTAACCGGTGTCGCTCAAATCAACTTTAATATGCCCTCATAAAATTTGAAGAACTTCAACCATAAGGCCACCTGATTTGACATTATAACTTGACATACTAGAAAAGTCAAACTCGTCGCGGCAGGGAGCTTGGAGTTAGTATGGTGGGCAGCACGACCATCTTCAACAGCAAAATCTGTCTGCCTCAACTAAGCCAATCTTTCTTCCTTAGATATAAACAACAAAAGCCATAGGACTTTGAGGTTGCTTACTTATGCAACGTAAATCCTAACCTTATCTTTAGGCTTTTGTACAGCCCTACTATACAATATAAGCCCTTACTCGTCTTAGGATTTCGAGGTTGTCGTTTGTCACGACCTAAATTCTCACATCTTTCAGGCTATTTGTGTGATAGTTTCATACGAATGTAAGCCCTAACAAATAAAATTGGCAGGATGAAACACCTAAATATTTCTCCTAAAAAATGAAGCCAAATATTAGGATAGCTTGGGAAGTCACCGAGGTTCTCCTCTGGATCCATGACATCCCCTAGTTCTTCCTCTTTTGAACTCTGCGACAAAATGTTCCAAATTTGAACCAATCCCCTTTCACACCTCTACTTCCGATCTCATTGAAAAGTCCTACCTTTTGAAACTCCTTGAAGATAATATTACTTGATTTTTATCGAGAGTCTTCTTAGGTGACTTTGGTCATTTAAGATGTAATTAACTATAGCTTTCTTGACTTTTATCGAGAGTCTTCTTAAGTGACTTTGGTCATTTAAGATGTAATTAACTATAGGCTAGATTTTTATCGAGAGTCTTCTTAGGTGACTTTGGTCATTTAAGATGTAATTAACTATAGGGGAATTTTTATCGAGAGTCTTCTTAGGTGACTTTGGTCATTTAAGATGTAATTAACTATAGGGGTACCCTTATATGAAGCATGTCCGAACCCAGCTTAATATAAACCCTATTTAATCTTTTATATTAAATACGAGTCTTCTTAAGTGACTTTGGTCATTTAGGATGTAATTAACTATAGGGGCTTTCCCTTATAACATGTTCGAATCCAACTTAATATAAATCATATTTAATCCTTTATATTAAATAGGAGAACTTGTCGGCAAATATAAAGGTTTCGCAGACCAAACGAATGTCATATATTCCTTAGTTTATTTGATCGAGTCCCATCCTCAAGTCTTGTGTTTATCCTTCGGGATAGATATAGGATTTGAGGTACAACGCTCTTTCATTTAAGCTATAAAAAATATGGAGTCAGTTTGATTTCATATTTTTCTAAAACTAAATATATATATATATATAAACTAAAACGTTCTTCCGAAGCGGGCGACGGGATTTCGATTCCAGTGACCAACAGCTTCTTATGGGCAAACCTCACCAACCAAAAAAAAATAGCGACGACAATCGGCAAATTAAATGTCTTTCCGAAGAAGGCGACGAAATTTCGATTTTGGCGGCCGACAGCTTCCAACGGGCAACTCTTCAAACTTTTAATGTCGTCGGCTTCTGGCGACTCCATTGGGGACAAACTTCTCTCTCCATATTAATCAGGAAATATTATCTTCATACATCAGTAATGTGTTCATGTCCCCCATGAACCAAATTACCCCTCTTCCGTTGTCATGCTTCACTCATTTCTTTTTTGGGTAAGTACGGTCAACTCTTTTGGACTTCAGGACTGTCTGTTTAATCACCTTTGAATAGAAAGGTTCAGGAGGCCATTAAGTATTTTTTAATCTTAGTGTGGGGTCGGACCCCTAATAGGTGTGTTGGTGGACTAGTTCCGTCTGGGCATTGTGCGCTGTAAAGTTGGTCCCGTACTGGATCATTAACTTCACTTTTTTCCTTTCGAGTTTGATTTGTTATTTTGCAAATTAAATTAGATTGTGTCGTGCTGCGCTCGCTCTTTAATTTTCCTTATATTAATTAAATCTTTCTTCTTTCAAACTATTTTTACTAAAATCTTAAAATCTCCACAAATTAAATAAAGACTTACCCGGTCTACAGATCGACCTCTGTTAATTTGTAGTGCTCACACTAAAATTACGTGGTATTTGCCAAATAACTAGCCCCAGAGCTTTCTTTTTTTAAAGTTGTTGCAATAGCGTTCCAAACGCTCACTTTTTTGGCGACCTGTCGACGAGCCGCAGTGTCCGCAATGTCACTCCCACCATCAATTTTGGAGCAGGATTTGATGAACTTGAGGTTATACTCAGGAAAGCCCCGTTCATTGTGATGAAAGTCGCCACTCCAGAAGTTCAGGAACCGTCTACTGAGTTTAACTTAAATTGCCCTCAGGATTTCTCTTCTTACAAGAAAGTCAAGACTACTGCCACCATGACACCTATTAAGCCTATTGTTCCCGTTTTTGTTAAGGGAAAAGAAGTTATGATCGTTGTAGACCCGACTGAAGGATTGGTTGTCCCGCCTCAGTATTTGAAATCGGATCGAGTTCGAGGACTGTATAGTTAACCCGAACCCAAAGGAAAAACCGCAGCCAGAAGGTTCGGGGGCTACTAAAGCCCAGATTTCTAAGAAAGTACCTGTTGATGACGGTCCTCATCAGGAGGAGCAGGATTACTAGAGGCCTATCTACTTCTGCAAGGGAGTAGGCTCCATCCTTAATGGATAATAATGAGTATTATATAGAAGATCATCGCTACTTTACCGTCACCTTATGGACACAGTGGGGGGAGGAAGAAGCCTGCTCCTATCACCCGAGTCAGTACAGTTTTCCAGAGACTAGCTGCCAAAGAAGGTTGTTCAGTTGCTGAGTTACTCAAACGAGTGAGATGTGCAGTTTCCACTCACATGAATAAAGAAATTCTAAGAGACGTCAGATCTACTAGACGATCTCAGAAATCAACTGAAGTTTTGCCTGCTCGCATTCCTATCTGGTTCCGCTTAGGAAGCAGAGTTGATACCACCATTGTTGCTACTAATTTTGCTATTACTAGTCCCGCAGGCCGTCGACCAGTTAAGTTGCGTCTGAGTCCGAGAATTCTACTAATTACCAGTCACAAGGATGTTCTTAAAGTTTCGAAGGAAAAGTCCAAGAGATCACCCAATACTGTATTTGGTCTGTACCATGGGGAGCATACTTCTTTTCAACATGCCTATGTTTTTGCTGAGACACTCCGTCTCAAGGCATCACCGTAAAAGAAAAATGTGTTGGTATCCAAGGTCGTCGTGCCGATACGGTCTAGTGAGCCCGAAGGGCAGGATCATGGAATGAAGCAAGGGTTCGAAGTATCCAGCATTGTCGCAGCAATTGCTAGTGAGATGGACGAGCAAGTAGAGGATGTCCAGCAAAGTTCTTCGGATCTCAAGGTGCTACAAGAATCAATAATTGAAGAAAAGGTTGAAAAGCTCAGGGTCGAGATTTTCGAGTTGGCCCGAGAACATGAAGTTTCCATTGATGATGATGAAGACTTTTACTTCAATGATTACCTCGAGGAAAATTTCATGGATATCTATGTCATTGAGATTAGAGCCGCTGCATCCGCGCGCGATGCTCAACCCTAGTCTAAAAAAACGCCGTAGATGAGCTGCATA
Organism: Phalaenopsis hybrid cultivar; assembly: GCA_002079205.1. Classification (NCBI taxonomy): domain Eukaryota; kingdom Viridiplantae; phylum Streptophyta; class Magnoliopsida; order Asparagales; family Orchidaceae; genus Phalaenopsis; species Phalaenopsis hybrid cultivar. The sequence goes on from JXCR01146166.1 coordinate 234,502, forward strand.
GGACTGTTTTCCTAAGGGATGAGCAAATCAGCCAAATGGAGAAAAGAATGGAAAAGATGGCCTCTGCCATGACCGACATGGCCACAGTTCAGGGACAGTCTCAACCACCGCAGTTAGCCTCCCCAGAAGTTAATCAACCGGAGATTATGCATATTACAGATGAAAGGAGGGAAGTTGCCTCAGCAAATAGAGATGAGCAACAAAAGAAGGATTCTCCATCAAGTGTCATACCGAAAAAAGGAATTTAAGCAAATGGTCGAGCAAGTTCGGGAAGCCTTAGCCCAATCTAAGGGCAGTGCATTGATTTTGAAGGGTAGACCTTACGCGAAGGAGTTCGATGTCATACCCTACCCTAAGGGTTTTGTGTCGCCAAACTTTAAGATATTTGACGGGATTAGAAATCCTAGGCAGCATATAGCGCATTTTCGAGCCAGTTGTGGTAATACTGGAGGTAACGAAGCTTTGCTCTTTGGACAGTTTGTCAGCAGCCTGTCAGGGATCGCTTTTGATTGGTATGTCGAACTACCCAACAGATCAATCAAGACGTTCGCCGAGCTAGAACAATTGTTCGTGAAGAGATTTGTTAGAGCGCAACATTATGTGTCTATTGGAGATCTCGTAGTGGAAAAACAAAAGCCCAACGAGACTTTAGTAGACTACATTTTGAGATGGAGAAACCTTAGCATGAAATGTGAACCTCAACTATAGGAACATCATGCGATTGAGATCTTACTTAAGAGCATCTATAGGCCAGTAGCTTTCATGCTCAAGGGACTCACCATTAAATCCTTCGAGAAGTTACTCAGCAAAGCCAACAATCTTCAAGAAGAAGTCAAACATATGGATTCCCAAGAGAAAACAGAGAAATCCAGGATGACTAGGGCATTTGAAAAGAAGTTCAAAACAGTGCTAATGGTCGATAAAGAAAAACAACCAATGAAGATACATGTATAAAATTCTCATCAGAATTCCCAGTCGTCATTGTGGCATGCTCAACAACAAACACAACAATATGACCAGTTTAGCCAGCAACCGCCTCAGGAGGGATCGCACCGAACGGAAAATAGATGACAGAACGAAGGAAAACTGTTTATTCCTTCAAAGATGAAGCAGTATTCAAAATGTTTAGAAGCCTGATGAACAAACCTGAGTTCAGATTACCAGAGCCAAAGAAACCCGAAGAGGTCGACAAAAAAGGATCAACTAATTATTGCCCGTATCACGAGATGCTTGCACAAACTATAGAGGATTGTTTCGTCTTTAAGAATTGACATGAGAACAATCTTAAGGAAAGAAATATAACGATCCCGAAAGATATTTAAAAGAACCTGAAAGAGTTTCTGTAAATATGATTTCGGCCGAGTTAATCGCTCCAATAGATCTATATTTAGAAAAAGACGGATGGAGTACAGTTTGGAACAAATCATCCAAGAAAATACTGAACCAAATTCAGAATGCATCAAGGCAAACCTCCGTTAAGAGTCTTCAGCCTGCCAAGCCAGAGAAAAAGATTTTGCCAGGAAATCCGCCACCACCAAAGAAGAAGAACACCACCACGAAGACTGATAGCATAGGGGGTAAGATATGGGCTGCCTTTGCTAGATTAGTTGTCTCAGATTCGGGGAAGAAAATCATCGAACCCCTGACCTTTTATGATTATCTTTTTACCCCTTCTGGGTCTTACGAATATAATAATTATGATTTCGGCTACGTTTTAACTATTTCTAATGATAACGTAATTAATTATGACCAATCTAACTTCGATCTCGATTCTCAAATCGTACTTAAGTTTGAGGAACCTGTTAGCAAGACCGAAGAAGACATCGACAATATCGATTACGACAGCGTCGAGAGTGAGAAACCAATCCTCGAGTGTCACGATGCACTACTTGTCATCAAATTAGATCTTTCCGATAAAGAAGAAACACTGGATTCACGAACACATGGTTCCGTTGTCTCTACACCAGTGCATTAAGTACTACAAGGAAGGACAAAAACTCTGCATCAAGGGAGATTTACAATCATTTTCAGTTCATGAAGTTGACATTCATGAAGATGCAGCCTACTATGCGCCTCTAAAGAAAACTGTCTTCTCTCGTGAAGTTGTCGCAAATAAAGTGGAAGATTCAGAAGAATCAAAAAGAGGAAGTCATCCAGCTCCGCTTCAGCGATCTTCAACCACTCTTTTGCAATGAGTTGGTAGGGGTTCTTTTAGTTCGCACACTCGAGGTCAGGGACGGGGACGTGGATGAGGAAGAAACCAACTTGATTGTTGAACGGGTCAGACCGACCATCAACATTAATGATGAAGAAAGTTCTGAAGATGAAATAATGATGACAAAACAAAAGAAACCATAGTACAAGATATCCTTATGAGACGTGGATAAAAGTGAATATGAGACAATGTATGATTGGATAAACCACTTTGTGAATGCCGTGACCTTTGCTCCAATTCGCTCTCAAAAGGTCGAGAGTTTAGAGGTCAAGGAGGTCCGTAGCGCTGGTTCAAAACCGATCAAATTTTATCTTACTTCTACTTCGACTAATTTTGAAAATCATGTAAATTTGGATGAGGATCCTATTGAATTAATGGAATTACCTTTTGATTACTTTTCGCTGTGTACAAAAGTTAATTCAACAGGGTCATTTGCAAAAACAAATGCCAAAAGATAAATTACAACTTTTTGAAAAATTATGGGATGTTAAAAGTCAAACTCCCAACTCGAAAAATGGTCTCGGATTTGGTACAGTCGGACCAGTCGATGATTCAGAATTTTGCATGATTGTTACTAGTGAATCGGAAGAGAATTGCTTCGATGTGGAGGATGACTCTACTGATCAGCTAATGGAAAATGTCCCGTCAGAATTTAAGAAAGAAATCAAGTCAACTATTGATGAATTAAAGGAAATTAACCTTGGGACGGAAGACCAGCTCCGACCTACATTTATAAGTTCTCTACTCAATGATGAAGAATCTTTAGAGTTGATCAAACTGTTAACATAATTCAAAGATTGCTTCGCATGAAATTATGATGAAATGTCAGAACTGTCAGCAGAAGTTGCAGTTCATAAACTCGCGGTGGACAAATATATAACCCCAATAAAACAAGCTCCAAGAAGAATGCGCATCGAAATAGAGCAGCAAGTCATTGTCTAGGTGAAGAAGTTAATAGACGTTAACTTTGTGCAGGAAGAGCAATACCTCACATGGTTAGCTAACATTGTGTCAGTTAAGAAGAAAAATGGACAAATCCGTATATGTGTTGACTTCAGAGATTTGAACAAAGCATGTCCAAAGGATGAATTTCTATTGCCAATACCAGAAATGATGGTGGATATCGCTTCGACACATGAGATTTTCTCTATGGATCGTCGGGGTACAAAGAATACAAGATGATTCTAGATGATGCAGCACTTACAGCCTCCAGATTACCTATCGAGATTTTTTACTACACAGTGATGCCGTTTGGATTTAGGAACGCTAGAGCAATATACCAACGAGCTATGACAAAGATTTTTGATGATCTCATTCACAACCAAGTGGAATGCTACGTGGATGATTTGGTCATCAAAAGTAAATAAAAAATAAACCATTTGTACGATTTGAAGATCTTGTTCGAACGAATACGTTAATATGATCTTAAAACGAATCCTTTGAAGTGCTCTTTTAGCGTTATATCCGAGAAATTTTTAGGATTTGTTGTCTATTATCGGGAATCGAGATCGACCCAGATAAGATTAAAATTATCTTGAAAATACCTCCTCCCAAAACCTTGAAACAATTACGTTCCTTCTAAGGAAAGTTAATATATCTGAGACGCTTTATTTCTAATCTCTCAGGTAGGTGTCATGCCTTCTCGGCATTAGTTAAGAAAGACGTCAAATTCGTTTGGGAAGAGAAATGCCAGCGGACTTTTAAGGATGTTAAACAATATTTATTGACACCTCCTGTTTTAGCATCCCCTACCCTGAGAATACCTTTAATACTTGACCTTAGATGACTCTCTTGGAGCCCTCTTAGCCCTAGTCAATGACGAGGGTAAAGAAAACAGACTCTACTACTTGAGTCGCCGTCTAATACCGACAGAGATAAGGTATCTGTTTAATGAGAAACATTGTCTAGGTTTGATTTTCGCCGCCTAGAAACTCAGACATTACATGCTTTCTCATAAGGTAACTCTAATTTCAAAAGTTAATCCATTATAATATTTGATGACCCGACCAACACTCTCTGTACGTCTAGCAAGATGGTCGATGATTTTTTTGCAATTTGAATTAACTTTTGTTCCCCTCTGTGCTATCAAGGGACATATTTAGCAGATTTTTTCGCTGCACACCCACTTCCAGCTGGGTCTCCTTTTAATGACGAACTACTAGATGAACATGTATTACAGATGGATTTCTCCAATGCACAATGTTGGGAGATATATTTTGATTGAGCTTCGTCAGCCAGAAACGACAAAGAATCAAGAACAGTTATACCAGACAAAGCAGGAATTGGTTTGATCTTCATCACACCAGATAAGGGCATGCTGAGATTCTCCTATCATCTGACAGAGCCATATACCAACAAGGAATCAGAATATGAAGCCTTAATTACTGGGTTGAAATTGACATTCTCGATGGATATAACAGTTATTGTCATCTATGATAATTCCCAGCTCGTCATCCAACAAGTCACAGGACAGTACAAGAGTTTGAAACTAAGGTTAGCAGAATATCCTCAGTACGCGATGAAGCTGCCGGAACAAATTTCTAATGTAACTTTCTACCGGATCCTTCGAGGAGATAATGCCCATGCTGACGCTCTGACAAAAATTGCAAAAGAATTGGCGTGTTCCCCGGAGGGTTCCATTGATATTACAATACAAGGAAGACAAGTTTTGTCTCGAATCGACTTCGAAAATCTACACAAGCGCGGAAAAGAAGAAGAAACGATGATTATGGTTGCTGATATGAACGAATATTGGGGTAAGCCATTAATAGAATATTTGCAGACTGGAAAGCTGCTAGAGGACAAGTCAGCAGCGCATCACATCACAAGAAGGGCTATGTCGTACGCTTTAGTGGGTGATGTTCTCTATAGAAGATCATTCGATTAGATGTGACTGCGATGTCTAAGAAAAACAAAAACACAAAATATTATCAAAGATGTACATGTCGGATTGTGTGACGCTCAGCAGTCAAGGTCAAAGATGAAAATAAAGATCAAGAGACTCCGTTATTATTGGCCGGTAGTGACATAGGCTAGAAAGACGATAGTTTACTTTTCTTAAGCCCAAAGTTGAGGATGACATGATCATTTAATAAGAATACATATCACTTAAATCAAAATTTTGATAATTATCATTCCACCTATTATGATTGTTAAGGGCTTAGTAGTGACAGAGGCTCAATGTCTACACTCAATTGATCGGATTTAGAAGCTAACATGATTGAAAATTAACATCTTTAAATACTACAAGCCTGACCTTAATTGCGACAATATAATCTTAAATGCTTCAACTTGCCTTAGGGGCTCCCACTCACATAACTTTTAAATGAAACATCAATTGATTAATTGGGTATCCTATCATCGGGATAATTAAATTGTCAAGTCTCATTGAGCAACGGGGTAGTCACACTTCGACCTCGGATGATTAATGAAACAATATGATAAGTTCAAAATGAACTCAAAATAATTCAAGTGATCTTCAAAGTGGTCTAGGGTCATGCCTTGAGTATTTGAAATCTATTGGAGATTCTGAAGGGCAAATTGGACTTGCTATATTTTTGTTCTAAAACCATCAATTAGAATCTTCTGAGATTCAATAAAGTCATAACTTGGGGTTTGATAATTAAATTTTATCAATAACCCTTCATCTACTCTTGCAATTTAATTTCCCTGCAAAATTATACACATGTCTTGCAAGTACTAACCTTTCAGGTAGAGGAACCAGAAGAATCGCCACATACGCTTTTAAATTATTGCATTTACTTTTTTGTACTTCTTGCCTCGAGCCTGCATGTTAAACAACAATGTCACCATTTATGAAACCAAAATTATTAGGATAGCCTTAAAATCAAAACCAAAACTAAAAATTAATCAAGATAAAATTTACCGCCACAACATTTAAAATATAAGACAACTCAAAATTTAATCACAAACATCATAACAAAATAAAAATTGCCCCATTTTATTGTAATTAACTATAGGGGCTTACCCGTATAGTTAATCACAAATGTCTTAACAAAATAATATTTAATCACAAACATCATAAGACAACCCGACTAAAGGTAACTTTGGTTATCTAAGATGTAATTAACTATAGGGGCTTGCCCTTATAGAATGCTTTTCCGAACACAGCTTATTTAATTCTATGTATTAAATAGGGGGACTTGTCAGCTTATAAATAAAATGGTTTTCGCAGACCAAATGGATGTTATACATTTCTTAGTTTATTTGATCGAGTCTCACCCTCAAGTATTGTGTTTATCTTTGGGGATAGATACATAGCTTGAACTGTAGTGCTCTTTCATTTCAACTATGAAAGATATGGGATCAGGTTGATTTAATATTTTTCTAAACATATACACACACACACACACACACAGATATATATATATATATATATATATATATATATATATTAAANAAATGTAATCACAAATATCACAAAACAAAAATTGCAAGTAAATTAAAACGTTTCTATCAGATGATCGAGAATCCCTCGGAGGAGGTAACCTACGGTTGGTAACGAGATTTTCATGGTCTAAATGAAAGTATGGAACTCATTAAGTTGAGCTTAGTAAATTCATTTGGAGTAAGTGAATCCGAAAGAACATAGTGGTGTCGGAACGAGGGAACCGTAGGATCCTAACCGATGTCACTCCAATCAACTTTAATATGCCCCATAATATTTAAATAACCATGCCCCTTAGGGACATCTGATTTCACATCATAACTTGACACATTAGAAAACCTAAACTTGCCACGACGAGAAGCTTGGAGCTAACATTGTGGGCAACACGACTATCTTCAACAGTAGAACATGTCTACATCAGCTAAGTCATTGTTTAGATTTAAACAACCAAGTCATAGGACTTTGAGGTGGTTTGCTTATACAACATAAATCCTCAACTTTTTTTTAGGCTTTTGTATAACTCTGCTGTACAATTTAAACCCTAACTCGTCTTAGGATTCCGAGGTCGTCGTTCGTCACGACCTAAATCCTCAAGACTATTTGTGTGATTGTTTCACGCGAGTGTAAGCCATAATTAATAATATTAATATGATGAAACATTTAAATATTTCTCTCCAAAACTGAAGCGAAACCATAGGGTAGCTTGAGAAGTCACCGAGGTTCTCTTCTGGGTCTGTGACATGCCCTAGTTCTTCCTCCTTTGGATTCTAAAAAAATGTTTTAAATTTGAGTCATTCTCCTTTCACACTTTTTTGTCCGATCTCGTTGAAAAGTCCTATCCTTTTGGCCTCTTCGATGATAATATTTTCTGATTTTTATCGAGTGTTTTCTTAGGTGACTTCGATTATCTAAGAAGTAATTAACTATAAGGGGTTGCTCTTATAAAAAGTTTTTCCGAACCCAACTTAATATAAACCCTATTTGATTCTTCGTATTAAATAGGGGAACTTGTTGGCTTATAAATAAAATGATTTTTGCAGACCAAACGAATGTCATATATTTCTAAGTTTATGTGATCGAACCTCACCCTCAAGTCTTGTGTTTATTTTTCGGGATAAATACATAGCTTGAGGTGTAGTGCTCTTTAATTTGAACTATGAAAGATATGAGATCAGTTTGATTTCATATTTTTCTAAAATTATATATATATATATATATANTCGTTCGTTATAACCTAAATCCTCATATCTTCTAAATTATTTGTGTGATTGTTTCACGCGAGTGGAAGCCCTAATTAATAAAATTAACATGATGAAACATTTAAATATTTCTCTCTAAAACTGAAGCCAAACCATAAGGTAGTTTGAGAAGTCACTGAGGTTCTCTTCTAGGTCTGTGACATCTCCTAGTTCTTCCTCTTTTGGATTCTACAATAAATGTTCCAAATTTGAGTCATTCCCCTTTCACACCTCTTTTTTCAATCCCGTTGAAAATTCCTATCCTTTTGACCTCTTTGAAGATAATAATCCCTGATTTTTATTGAGAGTTTTCTTAATTGACTTTGGTTATCTAAGAAGTAATTAACTATAGGGGCTTGCTCTTATAGGAAACTTTTCTGAACTCAGCTTAATAGAAACTGACCTTATTTAATTCTTCGTATTAAATAAGGGAACTTGTCGGCTTATAAATAAAATAGTTTTCGCAGACCAAACGGATGCAATATATTTCTAAGTTTATGTGATCGAGCCTCACTCTCAAGTCTTGTGTTTATCTTTCGAGATAGATATATAGTTTGAGGTGTGATGCTCTTTAATTTGAACTATGAAAGATATGAGATTAGTTTGATTTTATATTTTTCTAAACTTATATATGTAAATTAAATGTCTTTCCGAAGCGGGCGAAGGAATTTCGATTCCGGCGGCAGACAGCTTCCAATGGGCAACTCCTCAAATTTTTAGTGTCGACATCTCAAATCGGATGCAGGCTCCTTTGACACTCTCCTTCTTGGCTGCTTGGCTTAGCCCGCTCTTGAGAAAATTCTGTCGGGCCAACAAGATAATGGCGGCTAGCTTCGTCTCTGGCCACAGGACAATGAATGTTGGAATAGCCATCCAGGAGGTCGCATGTGCTGCTTCTTTTCTCTCTACCAAGGTATGCCCGTCGCACCGGCTTGACTCTACCAGGCTTATAGTCATCTTGGTCTCTAGATGCAGTACACTTGAAGCACCTGCAATGATAGAGCACTGATAATTGTGGCCAAATTTGGAGTCCTCTCAATAAAGATTAGCTCGTCAGTGGCAATTCTTTGACAATCAAAGATGAATCTTACATGACATAAGCTAATTTTGCCCATTCCAAGTCTTCTCTAGCAAG
>JXCR01146166.1:244990-301459 GCA_002079205.1 Phalaenopsis hybrid cultivar
AAGGCTGTACTGGAACGAACTCAGAATGCATCAAGGCAAGCCTCCGTTTTGAGTTTTTAGCCTGCCAAGCCAGAGATGAAGATTTTGCCAGGAAATTTGCCACCACCACTGAAGAAGAAGAAGAACACCACCACAAAGACTAATAGCACGGGGGGAAGGGGGGGTAGGATAGGGGCTGCGTCTGCTAGATTAGTTGTCTCAAATTCAAGGAAGAAAATCCTCGAACGCCTGACCTTGTATGATTATCTTTTTGCCCCTCTGGGGTCATATGAATATAATGATTATGATTTTAGCTACATTTTAATTGTTTCTACTGATAACATAATTGATTATGACTAATCTAGCTTCAATCTTGATTCCCAAACTGATTCTAAAATCTTACTTAAGTCTAATGAATCTGTTAAGAAGACCGAAGAAGACATAACTAATACCTATTACGACACCGCCAAGAGTGAGGAACCAATCCTTTGAGTGTCGTGGTGCATCACTTGCCATCAACTTATATCATTTCAACAGAGAAGAAACACCGAAAGATTCACCTACAACATCTCAAAAAGAAGAAATTACAGAAGTGATCTTAAGGAGAGGGAAAATATTACCCCTGAGGTCAGCTCCAATAGATAAATGAAAGTAAATAGTAACTCGAGAAGCTCTACCTCCTCCTCTACCAGCGGAAGAAGCATCGAAACCAATAAGGATCAGAGGATCATATAAAGTGGATTACAACGTGCTAGCTCACCTTAGGAAGTTGCAGGCCAAATTAAGCATCTATGACGCTCTAATTCTATCAAAGGAGATGAAAGAGTCTCTGGTTACAGCTTTGCTTGATCCCGAGATTTTCTTAGCCTAGTTGGCTAGCACATCCTCGAATGAAGTTTGCCTATTGAAAGAACAACTGGGGGTAACCTTTACAGCTGAAGACTTGTTGTTTGGTACCGCCGACCATAATCATCGACTCTATATCTTCGTTAATATTGGTATGTTTGTGTTGTCCAGAGTTTTAGTAGATCTTGGAGCATCCCTCAACTTAATGAGCCTNGGGAAGAACAATACTCCATATGGTTAGCAAACATTGTGCCAGTTAAGAAAAAAAATGGATAAATCCGTATATATGTCTACTTCAGGGATTTGAACAAAGCATGTCCAAAGGATGAATTTCCATTGCCAATACCAGAAATGAAGGTGGATATCGCTTCAACACAAGAGATTTTCTTCTTTATGGATGGATCGTCGGGGTACAACCAAANTGTGGCGCTCACCAGTCAGGGTCAAAGATGAAAATAAAGATCAAGAGACTCGAATATTAATGGTTGGTAGTGACATAGGCTAGAAAGACGATAGTTTACTTTTCTTAAGCCCAAAGTTGAGTATGACGTGATCATTTAATAAGAATACATATCACTTAAATCAAAATTTTGATAATTATCATTCCACCTTTTATGATTGTTAAGGGCTTAGTAGTGACATAGGCTCGATGTCTACACTCAATTGATCGGATTTAGAAGATAATATGATTGAAAATTAATATCTTTAAACACTACAAGCCTGAACTTAATTGCGACACCACAATCTTAAATGACTTCAACTTGCCTTAGGGGCACCCACTCACATAACTTTTAATTGAAACATCAATTGATTAATTGTGTATCCTATCCTTGGGATAATTAAATTGTCAAGTTTCATTGGGCAATGGGGTAATCACACTTCGACCTCAGATGATTAATGGAACAATATGATAAGTTCAAATTGGAACAATATTTCAAGTGATCTTCAAAGTGGTCCAGGGTCATGCCTCGAGTATTTTGAAATCTATTGGACATTCTAAAAGGCAAATTGGACTAGGATCTTCTGAGATTCAATAAAGTCTTAACTTTATAACTTGGGGTTTGGTAGTTAAACCTTCGTCTACTTCTGCAATTTAAATTTCTTGCAAAATTATACACATGTCTTNCATAACCTCCTGAAATCCTCCCTGTAACCTGTTTGCAGGTTACAGACGTACGCAACTCTGCGTACGTCTTATGTACGCAAATTTTTTCCTAGAGTAAGAGCCCGAGCAGAAATAGGGCTTCCAGTCCTTCACATTATTTTTCAACCCCAACAATTGTAACTTATCGATAGAGGCAAACTGAATGAAGCCATCCAAGCTACCTGTAATGAGAACAAGTAGATAAAGAGCTCGATCTACCATGAAACCCCATACAACAATAGAGTATTATGAAAGTCATTATGACCTCTATGGAGTTGGGTTGTATCTGTGCGGGAATTGACTCCATGGCGGGTGAAAATGGCCTGCAACTCCCCCCAAAATGGCAACCGGAGATTGAAGTAGAACTGATCCTTCTAGAAAAGGAAGTCAACACCATACAACGTAGTGGCACAGTCATTCTCCATAGGGATTCATAGTCTGATTTTGAGATCAAATACACAGGCCTTTTACAACTAATCCACCTCCCCTAGAGTCATCCACGATTGATCGTTTTCTTCGACCAATTCGCTGACCTTTTCTAGATATTTTGGAGCTATCAAATAGAACACATAATAAGAAAAGGCGAGAGAATAGAGAGAAGCTAAAAAAAGTTAGAGTAAAGCATAACGTCATCTATCACACACCTTTTCTATATAAGGAAATGAATGAAGCTGAACTGTCACACAGAGGTAGAAATAGAATTCTATAGGAATTTTGAAAATGCTTTGACAGAAAAGTAACACAAAAAATGAGATTAAAATATATATTTTATTCCAAAAAATGAAATTATAAGTTACAAAAGATACTCGGAAACTAGCTCGAGATGAAATATTTTACGAGGAGGACGTTCGCTGCTTAAGCCGAGACATATTCTAACCAGAGCAGTCTCTTATACAAAGTCTCCCTCGTCCCCTCATACTTAAACTAATTGAGTTGGTTTGTATCAAATAGAGCCTAAAGTATCAAAGAGCTCTTGTGGACATTTGACATTTCTTGATGAAGGGTAGCAACGACCTTCTCCATCCTTTCCATTCTTTCAATACAAGCATATAGCTCGTGCACCTACATGCCCCTCTGGATCCCTACCGACCAAGCTAAGGAATTCTCTACCTCATCTAGGCGGCGAGCCAGTAATCTGGTGCCCATTAGTTGCTTCCCTGTTGGTCTCGATAGGAGAGTCTGGGTGTTCAACCCAAAAATCCTTGCTAAAGAGTCGACCACCTTAACTTATGCCTAGGCAACTGCCAGTAGTGCCACGATCGGATTATCACACAAATCAACCGAAGTTAAGTCATCATCCAGGAAAAGCGGAGCTGGGCCATCTGCAACAAGAGACAATGTAAAGAAAAAATGACCAACAATAAATTGATATCTAACAATTATGACTAAGGCTTCTCATACCAAGGAGTTGATCGAACTTAAACCTAGTAAATGACAACGCTAACTTCATGCAGTGGCAAAGCACCAATAACTTCTTGCAAATCACCACTAACTTCTTACACGACTCATTCGATCAGTGGGTCTTGTGTTGCGTCTGAAGATTGAGCTGACTGATCGATGGTCGGGCTAGTTGCTTGCATTGAATGATTTCACATGATCCACCCATAAAACTGTTTTTCTCTTCTTAACGATAATTTTATTCTTCATATCACCTTTCAGGTGATATTGTTTCTTCGCCTTCTGAAGATGACACCATGCAAATCTTTGCTTGGGGTATGACTTTGGGGACATGACGCGGTCTCTATCCTAATGCTTAGGAGCTGACCGATTAAAGCATGAGGGGTTGTCGAGCAAATAATGAATAGAAAGTGTTCCTCAAGCCTTATTTATAAAGGTCAGATGCACGAAAATCAAGGGGCTTCAACTATCGAATCATTGATTAATAATAAATGTGATCTTTTTCTGCATTAAATTTGTTTATTCTTATCTCATTATTGCTTTCAAGAAGTAAGAAAATCGATGAACTAAAACATGCTTATAAAATATATCAGCACTGATCTCGATGAGATCCAACAGTTCTGATGAAAAGAGTGCAACGAGGGAGGGCCCACGGACATAAAATCATTAATCCCACTTATCTGACTGAATGAATGTTTTTGAGCTTACAGCCAGCATTGTCGAAGCTGACCGAGCCACGAGAAGGGAAAAAAGACGACTGAATGATTCGAGTACGAAACATCCGGTTAGAAATGAGATGAAGGGTCTGCTTGGGGTAGCGTATAACTACAGACAACATTTTGAAAATGTTGTCGTGTCGTTTGTTTATCACGTTTGACCTACTTATCCCAAAACTGCATTCGATTCGCACGTTTATTACCTCGCTGCCCTAGAATTACCTATCGTGCTCCTCTACCCTATTGCCCTCCTCTGCCCTAGCCGCTCCTCCTTCTTCGGCCCAACCTAAAAGCCTTAGCTGGACTCCCCCATCCGGCAGAAGGCCCTCACACGACAAACCTTGGCCGAATCCTTCTCTCCCAGGTAAGCACTTTTCTTTCTTTTTTTTCTTCTGCTCTCCTCAACGGGGGTCGAGCATTCCTAAGGAGCCAACCAAAATCTTGAGGAAGATCTCTATGCATTATAGTTTCTTTTTTTGTAGATCTGTTCTTTGTTGTTTCTCCGTCTGGAATCAAGTCCTTTTTTCTTTGCTTTTCAATAAATATGTGTCTCAAATGCTTGATTCAAACTTCTTGGNAGAATGACTCCATGGCGGGTGAAGATGACCTGCAACTCCCCCCAAAATGGCAGCCGGAGATTGAAGCAAAACTGATCCTTCTAGAAAAGGAAGTCAACACCATACAACGTGGTGGCACAGTCATTCTCCGTAGGGATTCATAGTCTGATTTTGGGATCAAATACACAGGCCTCTTACAATTAATCCACCTCCCCTAGAGTCATCCACGATCGATCGTTCGCTACGACCAATTCTGCATTTGATTCGCATGTTTATTACCCCGCTGCCCTAGAATTACCTATCTTGCTCCTCTGCCCTATTGCCCTCCTCTGCCCTAGCCGCTCCTCGTTCTTCGGCCCAACCTAAAAGCTTTAGCTGGACTCCCCCATCCTGCAGAAGGCCCTCACATGACAAATCTTTCTTTTTTTATTCCTTCTGCTCTCCTCAACAGGGTTCGAGCATTCCTAAGGAGCCAAACAAAATCTTGAGGAAGATCTCTATGCATTATGGTTTCTTTTTTTGTAGATCTGTTCTTTGTTGTTTCTCCATCTGGAATCAAGTCCTTTTTTCTTTGCTTTTCAATAAATATGTGTCTCAAATGCTTGATTCAAACTTCTTGGATAGAGTTCATTTTTCTGGAGCTGCTCTTTGTTGGCGGGAGATAGGTGTATCGATTCACTTGGTTTACATTGTTGATTNCAGGGATTCATAGTCTGATTTTGGGATCAAATACACAGGCCTCTTACAACTAATCCACCTCCCCTAGAGTCATCCACGATTGATCGTTTGCTTCGACCAATTCGCTGACCTTTTGCAGATATTTTAGAGCTATCAAGTAGAACACATAATAAGAAAAGGCGAGAGAATAGAGAGAAGCTAAAAAAAAGTTAGAAAAAAGCATAACGTCATCTATCACACACCTTTTCTATATAAGGAAACGAATGAAGCTGAACTGTCACACAGAGGTAGAAATAGAATTCTATAGCAATTTTAAAAATTCTTTGACAGAAAAACAACACAAAAAACGAGAATAAAACATATATTTTATTCCAAAAAATGATATTATAAGTTACAAAAGATACTCGGAAACTAGCTCGAGATGGAATATTTTACGAGGAGGTCATTCGCTGCTTCAACCGAGACATATTCTAACCAGATCAGTCTCTTATACAAAGTTTCCCCCGCCCCCTCGTACTAAAACTAATTGAGTTGGTTTGTATCAAATAGAGCCTAAAGTATCAAAGAGCTCTCGTGGACATTTGACATTTCTTGATGAAGGGTAGAAACAACCTTCTCCATCCTTTCCATTCTTTCAATACAAGCATATAGCTCGTGCACCTACATGCCCTGCTCGATCCCTACCGACCAAGCTAAGGAATTCTCTACCTCATCTGGACGGCGAGCCAGTAATCTGGTAGTTATCTGGTGCCCGTTAGTTGCTTCCCTGTTGGTCTCGATAAGAGAGTCTGGGTGTTCAACCCAAACATCCTTGCTAAAGAGTCGTCCACCTTAACTTATGCCTAGGAAACTGCCAGTAGTGCCACGATCGGATTATCACGCAAATCAACCGAAGTTAAGTCATCATCCAGGAAAATCGGAGCTGGGTCATCTGCAACAAGAGACAATGTAAAGAAAAAATGACCAACAATAAATTGAAATCTAACAATTATGACCAAGGCTTCTCATACCAAGGAGTTGATCGAACTTAAACCTTGTAAATGACAACGCTAACTTCATGCAGTGGCAAAGCACCACTAACTTCTTGCATGACTCATTCGATCAGTGGGTCTTGTGCTGCGTCAGAAGATTGAGCTGACTGATCGATGGTCGGGCTAGTTGACTGCATCGAATGATTTCACATGATCCACCCGTAAAACTGTTTTTCTCTTCTTAACGACAATTTTATTCTTCCTTTCACCTTTCAGGTGATACTGTTCCTCCGCCTTCTGAAGATGACACCATGCAAACCTTTGCTTGGGATATCACTTTGGGGACATGACGCGTTCTCTATCCTAATGGTTAGGAGCTGACCGATTAAAGCATGAGGGGTTGTTGAGCAAATAATGAATAGAAAGTGTTCCTCAAGCTTTTTTTATAAAAGTCAGATGCACGAAAATCAAGGAGCTTCAATTATCAAATCATTGATTAATGATAAATGTGATCTTTTTCTACATTAAATTTGTTTATTCTTATCTCATTATTGCTTTCAAGAAGTAAGAAAATTGATGAACTAAAACATGCTTATAAAATATATCTGCACTGATCTCGATGAGATCCAATAGTCTAGATGAGAAGAGTGCAATGCGGAAGGGCCCACAGACATAAAATCATTAATCCCACTTATCTGACTGAATGAATGTATTTGAGCTTACAACTAGCATTGTCGAAGCTGACCGAGCCACGAGAAGGGAAAAAAGACGATTGAATGATTCGAGTACGAAACATTCGGTTAGAAACGAGACAAAGGGTCTGCTTGGGGTAGCGTATAACTACAGACAACATTTTGAAAACATTGTCGTGTCGTTTGTTTATCACGTTTGACCTACTTATCCCAAAACTACATTTGATTCACACATTTATTACCCCGCTGCCCTAGAATTACCTATTGTGCTCTTCTGCCCTATTGCCCTCCTCTGCCCTAGCCGCTCCTTCGGCCCCACCTAAAAAGCCTTAGCTGGACTCCCCCATCCGGCAGAAGGCCCTCACATGACAAACCTTAGCCGAATCCTTCTCTCCCAGGTAAGCACTTTTCTTTCTTATTTTTTCTTCTGCTCTCCTCAACAGGGGTCGAGCATTCCTAAGGAGCCAAACAAAATCTTGAGGAAGATCTCTATGCATTATGGTTTCTTTTTTTGTAGATCTGTTCTTTGTTGTTTCTCCATCTGGAATCAAGTCCTTTTTTCTTTGCTTTTCAATAAATATGTGTCTCAAATGCTTGATTCAAAGTTCTTGGATAGATATTTCATTTTTCTGGAGCTGCTCTTTGTTGGCGGGAGATAGGTGTATCGATTCACTTGGTTTACATTGTTGATTGCTGAACAACAGACAATATTCGTTGAATCTGATTAGCTTGTTGGTTTTATTATTCTATAAATTATAATCCAAACAGTTGCTTAAGTTCATCTTAAAGCACTATATGTTGTGTTGGGCTTCATGTCAAAGTCACTTTGCATTTTTTTCTGAATCTGATTAGCTTGATGGCTTTATTGTCCTGTTGCTTGTGATCCAGAGGTTTGCCCCACATGTCTTGATGGTGGTTGGGACATTGAATAACATCGTTGTTATAGGCATTTGCTTTGCAATTATGTATAAAGTAGTCTCTACTAAGGTGGTATTGCACGTTATCTCTTTTCATGCGAAGATATTCTTGAAGGTAGACTATAAGCTTTGTGTTTAAACTTTTTTTTTTGTAGATCGTTTCTTCGATCTACTATTACTACTCATATTGATGAATATCATATCAAAGGTTTACATATTCAGTTATCTATAAAGACCAACTGATTTTGGTCGGTGGTTTTTTGGTTGGTTTGATGGCTGAGAATACTCGTGGATACGTATATATTATTGATAAAAACGGGGCCTTAACTTGTGATAATACTATGCGGATTCCTTATGCAGAATCTTGCAGCCATCCTTTAATTCCCATTGAGTTTATGTTAAGTGTTTTGGAAGGATGTTGTATGAGCATTTTATTTGTCATGATACTTTTTTCCATAAGTGAGGTTTGTAGCTTATTTTCTGTACTGTTTTGACCTCTTTTTTTGCTTCTGGATCATCAAATATATTGCTTTAACGGTTCTGCTACAAACAGTCTTACTGCAAAGGAGCGGATTAGTCATTTATCTAGAAACAGTTGTAAAACAGTTATTTTGTAACAGCTGAAATCAAACGGTCAGTTAGCTTACCGCATAAGCTGTTGATCAACAGTTTATCCATATCAGCTACATATCAGTAGATTATCAATAAGTTGCAGTTGCCCCAAACAGATCGAAAGGGACATCCGAGCCAACCGCTATGGAAGAGCTGATCCAAAGAAGATTCGGTTCCCTAGGCATCCCAGAGACATTTAGAGGCCCTCTACTAGGGGTTAAGAATTGTCAATTGGGTCATACCAACCAGTTGATCCATATCAACTAAACTTAGCTGATCGATCTAATCCCATATGATTGAACACATCTCAACCGACCATGCTGATCTTGCTTATCCAAAGCCGATTAATCTTAGTCGGCCTACCCAGAGAGCAACTAAATAACAGTATCATCCTTATAAAATATAAAAAATTCTCTAGTACAAACATCATTAAAGCACAAACAATAATATAACATCATCACCTTGCACTCTCTCCCACATAAATAAGGAGATAATTTCAAGAATAAAATATAATGTATTATTATTCATTAGTGTTCTCTTCTCTCTCTCCCTCCTCACTTATGTCCTATTCTTTGGATGTGATTCCTAAACAAATCATAATTCCTCATCACAATATTAAACAGAAAAAGTAAAACAAGATTTAAAACGTTTTTAGCCCTAGACACTTGACCACCCTTTCAAACATGTACATTTCAGAGCAATACTTCGCGTGCCTATACTCAGAAGCAGCAGATAACACGTGAGTACAAAGAGAAATATATTTTAATACATTATATATAAGGCTGTCAAAACGGCTCGTTGTTCGCGAACAGCTCGTGTTCGGCTCGTTAAAAAGCTCGTGTTCGACTCGTTAATTTCGTTCGATAAGTTAACGAGTTGGACACGAACTAAGATGTGTTTGTTCGTGTTCGGCTCGTTTTGGCTCGAAATACTACTTATCAAGTTTATATATATATTAGTATTTTAAAAACATCTAGTTGACTGCAAGACTACAAAGATTTATAATCAGNAATCATTCAATCCCGCATTGCAACGTAGATGCACTCAAGCGGGATCAAACCCGTGACCACATGGGCTAGGCTGCACTACCAAAAAATCACGGCGAGCGACAAATGTATTTGTTAATATATATATATATATATATATATATATATATANTTGTTGCTTGTGATCCAGAGGTTTGCCCCACATTGCTTGATGGTGGTTGGGACATTGAATAACATCGTTGTTATAGGCATTTGCTTTGCAATTATGTATAAAGTAGTCTCTACTAAGGTGGTATTGCACGTTATCTCTTTTCATGCGAAGATATTCTTGAAGGTAGACTATAAGCTTTGTGTTTAAAGTTTTTTTTTTTTTGTGTAGATCGTTTCTTCGTTCTACTATTGCTACTCATATTGATGAATATCATATCAAAGAAGGTTTACATATTCAGTTATCTATAAAGACCAACTGATTTTGGTCGGTGGTTTTTTGGTTGGTTTTATGGCTGAGAATAGTCGTGGATACGTATATTATTGATAAAAACGGGGCCTTAACTTGTGATAATACTATGCGGATTCCTTATGCAGATTCTTGCAGCCAGCCTTTAATTCCCATTGAATTTATGTTAAGTGTTTTGGAAGGATGTTGTTATGAGCACTTTATTTGTCATAATACTTTTTCCATAAGTGAGGTTTGTAGCTTATTTTATGTACTGTTTTGACCTCCTTTTTTTGCTTCTGGATCATCAAATATATTGCTTTGACGGTTCTGCTACAAACAGTCTTAATGCAAAGAAGCAGATTGATCATTTATCTAGAAACAGTTGTAAAACAGTTATTTTCAAACAGCTGAAATCAAACGGTCAGTCAGCTTACCGGATAAACTGTTGATTAACAGTTTATCCAGATCAGCTACATATCAGTAGATTATCAATAAGTTGCAGTTGCCCCAACCAGACCCAAAGAGACATCCGAGCCAACCGCTATGGAAGAGCTGACCCAAGGAAGATTCGGTTCCCTAGGCATCCCAGAGACATTTAGAGGCCCCCTACTAGGGGTTAAGAATTGTCAATTGGGTCATACCAACCGGTTGATCCATATCAACTAAACTTAGCTGACCGATCTAATCCCATATGGTTGAACGCATCTCAACCGACCATGCTGATCTTGGTTATCCAAAGCCGATTAAGCTTAGCCGGCCGGCCCAGAGAGCAACTAAATAACAGTATCATCCCTATAAAATATAAAAAATTTCCTAGTACCAAACAATAATATAGCATCATCACCTTGCACTCTCTCCCATATAAATAAGGAGATAATTTCAAGAATAAAATACAATATATTATTATTCATTAGTGTTCTCCTCTCTCTCTCTCTCTCTCCTCACTTATGTCCTATTCTTTGGAAGTGATTCCGAAACAAATCATAATTCCTCATCACAATATTAAAAGAAAAAAGTAAAACAAGATTTAGAACGTTTTTAGCCCTATACACTTGACCACCCCTTCAAACATGTACATTTCAGAGCAATACTTCGCGTGCCTAAAACTCAAAAGCTGCAGATAACACGTGAGAGTACAAAGAGAAATATATTTTAATACATTATATATATATATAGATATCAACTTTTGAAAGAAGAGGCCATTACAAATATTTTTATAATGTTTACTACAGCATACCCATGTTCCAGTCCGCGTTAACAAGTCCGCTGACCATCTAACGCCGACCACAGAGTTGGTGGAGAAAATTGGTGGCTCATTCACCGACATGCACAATGAGAGAACAATGTCAAAATCTTTTTGACGATCTTTATTAACATGCCAAAAGGTCAGACTTCTCCAAAAGCCACAGAAATTTCCACACTCTTCCCCTCCAAAAGTGTTTCACCAACCCAATCCTTCCATGATCATTCCTTTCTGTTTTAATAAATGCCCATCCTTTCCTTTCTCTCTATTCGTAAGTATTCGTCAAGTTTCCATGGAACGCAGGCTCCAAGTACTGTTCTGTTGCTTTGCGTTGTGCTTGTTGGCCGCCGACGCGAGGCCAGTGAAGGAAGGTCTGCTAAGTGAGGCGGTGAGGGGAGCCGTGGCGGTGAATGCAAAGCTTCAGTGGACTTGTGGACCGCTGCTGCTTAGCCTACTGCCTAGAGGAAAGATGCCGCCTTCAGGACCCAGTAGAGGTACCGATGGCATTAGGAACCGGAACTGAAGAAGTCAGGCTATTTTTTTTTTATTAATTTTGTTTAGTTTTGAGAGGATGATGTGGTTAATATTATTGATAATTGTACACATTTGATTTTTCTTTGTTTCTTCTTTTTTCAGTGTTGTAATTAAAACGTGGTGAATTAGTAATCTTTGGGATAAAAGTTGCTCGCGTGTCTNGCTGCTGCTTGGCCTACTGCCTAGAGGAAATATGCCGCCTTCAGGACCCAGTAGAGGTACCGATGACATTAGGAACCGGAACTGAAGAAGTCAGGCTATTTTTTTTTTTATTAATATTGTGTAGTTTTGAGAGGATGACGTGTTTAATATCATTGATAATTGTACACATTTGATTTTTCTGTGTTTCTTCTTTTTGCAGTGTTGTAATTAAAACGTGGTGAATTAGTAATCTTTGGGATAAAAGTTGCTCGCGTGTCTATATATATATAAGAATGATCAGACGCTATTGATACAAGCCCCCAATCACCATCATGTGTTTAACCATTCGATCTTTCATTGCAACGCAGATGCACTCAAGCGAGATCAAACCCGTGACCACAGTAGACTTATGCGCTAGGCTGCACTACCAAATAATCACCGCGAGCGACACATGTAATTGTTAATATGTATATATATGTCTTTGATACAATTCTTAAAGCTCTTTAAGTTATAACTAGTTNATAATTCTATAAATTATAATCCAAACGGTTGCTTAAGTTCATCTTAAAGCACTATATGTTGTGTTGGGCTTCATGTCAAAATCTCTTTGCATTTTTTTCTGATCTGATTAGCTTGATGGCTTTGTTGTCCTGTTGCTTGTGATCCAGAGGTTTGCCCCACATGTCTTGATGGTGGTTGGAACATTGAATAACATCGTTGTTATAGGCATTTGCTTTGCAACTATGTATAAAGTAGTTTCTACTAAGGTGGTATTGCACGTTATCTCTTTTCATGCGAAGATATTCTTGAAGGTAGACTATAAGCTTTGTGTTTGAAGTTTTTTTTGTGTAGATCGTTTCTTCGATCTACTATTACTACTCATATTGATGAATATCATATCAAAGAAGGTTTACATATTCAGTTATCTATAAAGACCAACTAATTTTGGTCGGTGGTTTTTTGGTTGGTTTGATGGCTGAGAATACTCGTGGATACGTATGTTATTGATAAAAACGGGGCCTTAACTTGTGATAATACTATGCGGATTCCTTATGCAGATTCTTGCAGCCAGCCTTTAATTCCCATTGAATTTATGATAAGTGTTTTGGAAGGATGTTGTATGAGCACTTTATTTGTCATGATACTTTTTTTCCATAAGTGAGATTTGTAGCTTATTTTCTATATTGTTTTGACCTCTTTTTTTGCTTCTGGATCATCAAATATATTGCTTTAACGGTTCTGCTACAAACAGTCTTACTGCAAAGGAGCGGATTAGTCATTTATCTAGAAACAATTGTAAAACAGTTATTTTCTAACAGCTGAAATCAAACGGTCAGTTAGCTTACCCAATAAGCTGTTGATCAACAATTTATCCATATCAGCTACATATCAGTAGATTATCAATAAGTTGCAGTTGCCCCAAACAGACCCAAAGAGACATCCGAGCCAACCGCTATGGAAGAGCTGACCCAAGGAAGATTCGGTTCCCTAGGCATCCCGGAGACATTTAGAGGCCTCCTACTAGGGGTTAAGAATTGTCAATTGGGTCATACCAACCAGTTGATCCATATCAACTAAACTTAGCTGACCGATCTAATCCCATATGATTGAACGCATCTCAACCGACCATACTGATCTTGCTTATCCAAAGCCGATTAAGCTTAGCCGACCGACCCAGAGTGCAACTAAATAACAGTATCATCCTTATAAAATATATAAAATTCTCTAGTACAAACATCATTAAAGCACAAACAATAATATAACATCATCACCTTGCACTCTCCCACACATAAATAAGGAGATAATTTCAAGAATAAAATACAATGTATTATTATTCATTAGTGTTCTCTTCTCTCTCTCCCTCCTCACTTATGTCCTATTCTTTGGACGTGATTCCTAAACAAATCATAATTCCTCATCACAATATTAAACAAAAAAAGTAAAACAAGATTTAAAACGTTTTTAGCCCTAGACACTTGACCACCCTTTCAAACATGTACAAGCAATACTTCGCGTGCCTATACTACATTATATATTTGTTTTTGTATTTTTTTGTACTTTATATATATATATATATCAAACTTTTGAAAGAAGAGGCCATTACAAATATTTTTATAATGTTTACTACAGCATACCCATGTTCCAGTCCGCNCGTTTGACTCGGAATTCTCCTATAAGACTTATTATGGTTTTAGCTTATTGGGGGTATTTTTATAAACTTACAAATTTTGAATTAAAGCTCTTTGTCTCAAAGTGTAGTTGTTTTTTATATTTTATTTATTGGTGAATAGATAGTTAGTCATTTCAATTTCAAACTTTTATTGAATTTGATAATTAGAAGGGTATGTTTGTATTTTTTTAAAAGTTACAAACATACCCCTATTCATTTTTAAATATATGACCCTATTCATTTTTAAACATATGAATTTTATTGTTTGATAATTGTTTAGTCTTTTATTAGCAATTTTAACTTCAAGAGTTTTACTTTTGAGGATTGAAAAACAGCCAAGGTCATATTTGTAATTTTTGAGAATTTACCAAGTAAACCTATGGTTGCTCTTGATTAATCTAATTTTGTTATGCCTTACTAGTTTCTTTGAATAATAATCATCTAAATTTAAGTTTCATGAGTTTTAGTCCATTCATGTTTAAGATTAACAGCTAATTATACATGTTAAAATGTAACCTTTCTCATCCTCTTAATTATAAATTTCTTAGTCACTCTATGTCTTATTAAAGAGTTTCAATTAGATTGTAATACTCTTGACATTTTGAATTGTTCAAATTACTATTAAGGTTAATTTTGCAATTTTCCATGTTTATTTAATTTTACTTAACTTTTGGTAGATTTGACTTGTGGGTTTTACTAATTCTCCTAAACTATTTTAAATGGCGATTTAATCATTAGTTCTCTGATTTAAGCTGATTAGGGTTATCTATATTTCATCNCTCTCTCTCTCTCTCTCTCTCTCTCTCTATATATATATATATAAGAATGATCGGAGGCTATTGATACGAGCCCCCAATCACAATCATGTGTTTAACCATTCGATCCCGCATTGCAACGCAGATGCACTCAAGCGGGATCAAACCCGTGACCACAGGGGACTTATGCGCTAGGCTGCACTACCAAATAATCACGGCGAGCGGCACATGTAATTGTTAATATGTATATATATGTCTTTGATACAATTCTTAAAGCTCTTTAAGTTATAACTAGTTTAAATTTTATTAAAATAAACACTATCATGATACAATTTTTTTATCATAAAACATAAATATTAGTCCATCATCACTAAATATATAATGTTATGTTTCTAGGATGTTAATTAAATCCTTAGCAATTGGTTATTTAACATTGCATGCCAACGATCCCTTTTAATGGTGAAAATTTAGACATTCTTACTCTAAAAAAAATAGCATATGCTTAATTAGCAACTGATGTGGTGCTAGTTGATCTGTGTAATAGAATTTGCATCTGATTCTCATCATCCAACATCTCATAGAAAGAATTACTAACAATATGCTAGTGCTAATATCACTGCTAATTCTTCATATAGTTATGTAAAATTAGGTGTCTAACTAATAAATTTAATTTGAAGTGAAGTAATTTGATGTTTTTTTTGCCTTCTAACATGCTATTACGATGATGCTAAACAATGATGATCAGTGTTTCTTTAACTTGATGCTAGCATCATAGCAACCAATAATTGTGAGAAGGCCTGAATATTCTGAGTTTGATGTATAGCATTTGAATACTATAATCACCATGTAAATAGTTCATTTCCTTGCAATAGCCTTGTTTTTTCATCACAAAATATGTCTTAAATTGTATTTTTGATGGATTTCTAATGTTATATTAATTTGTTCAAAAGAAATTAACAAGAAACATGAAAAAAATGCATTAGAAAAATTTTTCCTAGCTATGCATATGATCTTTCATACCTCTCATCATCACCATGTAAAAGATATAAATAAAACAAGATGTTAACTAGCTGCAATGTCTCACAATTTGCAAGCTCTTATGAATGAGGAGAAAGATCAATATCAAGGGACAAAAAATATGGAGCAAGAGGCATGAGAAAAATGAATTAGTTATTTTAAGAGTAAGATGTGTGAGATAACCAAATTTATTCTATTTTTATATCTTTATGCTTAATTATGAATTTATTTTTTTATTTAATATTTAATGATTGTTGTGTTTAAAGATTAATGCATTCAAGTAGTTTTAAATTGTATTAATTATATGAAATATTTAATGTTTTGCATGTTATGATGTAAATATAAATGATTTGGTTGATTACTTAGTTTTCTTAAGAAAAAAAATTGATATAGATTTTCAATTGGATTGACTTTAATTGGGGCAAACTTGATAAAAAAATTTCTCACCAAGATTTGTAGTGGATCCACTATTAAAACTTATTTTGAACCTGTTCTAGTAAGGTTCAACACCGATGAGTTTTGTTTTGGATGGCCAATCGATTCTTATTTATTTATTTCTATAAGAAAGATTGTTGACAAATTATCAAAATTTTCTATAATTTTTTTATCCGTGTTATGTAATTCCAATGGTTTTTAAATAGATTAAAATTTGTCAAAGTTTTTTTTTTTATAAATGTATACTTTTTTATGAATTTTGCTTGCTTTTAATGATTTTTTATTATAAAATGTCTAGTTTCATGTAGTGTTACAACTTTATGTCAACTTTTACTCTTTGAGTAGGTGGAGAAGCCCTTGAATTATCTAAATTAAAGAACAAGAGGGTAATATAAAAAAAGAGGGCCTATAAAATGATACTAAAAAATATATCAAAGGAATATAATGAGCCTAAAGTCACGTATCAATGGGTAGATATGAAATTTATAATATTGATACACATAACGTAATCAATATATCATGGATTCATCATCCCTAATCATTATTCAACCACAAAGATAGTCGACCCAATGAAATCTAAAATTTCTTATTAGCATTCCATGAATTATTTCTATATATTCTAAACTATGGAGATAAAAGACCATAAAATTCTATGACTCTATCCAATGAAAAAGACAAATAGTAGGGTTCATTCCTTTTAATAAGCAACATGAAGCCTATAAAATGAAATGAGTGAAAATAAGAATTGGGATCAAAAGTTATCTAACATGGCCCTTTAGTATTATCAAAGTTAGGATTACCACTAGCCCCTTAAGTATTCTAGAAACCCACCTAAGTGATAAATCATGTGTAAATCAAGTTATGGATGATATAATACTATCTATCCTTAATAGTTGAAGCTTTATTAAAATGCAAAATTTAAGTCATAAAATGCATGGTAACCACAAAATCAATTAATAATTTTAAGTTTTAAATCTCATAATTTTATGAAATTTGACAATATCTTATACATTTAAAAAATTATTTTCTTTATGAAAATAATGGATTAAGCCTCATATTTTATTTAGTCTATTATATAAAAGCACTTTTTATTTTAGTTTTCTATGTATGCAGGTAAGACTAGACAAATATCAAATGAAAGAAAAAATATAAAAGCAACTGTTAATTTTTTTTTTACAGTATCTTTATAAAATCATTAAGATTCAAAGATTTAAATATTTAAATAATCTAACATGACATGTAATGTAATATACTATCTCAAGAGATAGAAACACTTCTTCACGATGGGTTCAGTTAATTAAATAAAGAAAATTTTGATATATGCAAAGGTCTACAATTAAAATCGATAAATATTTCCCCTATCTAATTTGAAGACTAGATAGAGTTTTGATTAAATCTAGGTTACAAACTTTCTATAAGGTCAAAACTCTATAGTTAATTACACATTAAGCAATAAAAAGTCACTCAAGAAAACTCTTGACTTAGACCGTGGTTTATCCTTCAGAAATTTCTAAGTTTAAGCTCTTATGAATGATTATCAAGAATATAACATGGAAAAGGCTTAAAAGTTGAATGCTTATTAACAGAAACAAATGGAAGAATAGTAGGAAATATTGAAGATACTAAGAAACTCAGTGACATCTCAACCATCCTATTGTTAGGGTTTTATGATTTTGAAAAAGATTTATTTTATGTTTCATGTTAATATTTTATTAGATATTTAGGACTTATATCACATGATATATAGTCTAGAGAAATCCAAGGAGGTGGGGATTCATGTCTTAACTAGACGAACAACTTCAAAATTATAAGAATAAGGTGAAGTTTAGTTGAAGAAGTGAAAATTAAGAAACTACTCCAAAGAAAGAGAAAGAATACAAACCAAACACATGCAATAGACTTATAACCCTACCTGGAAAGGATTGTCATCTTAACTTCCTAATCACAATGAAAGGCATGTATGGCCAATCTCAATGAATGCAAGAAAAGATAGATTATTATTCATTAAGAGTAAGTAAGTCTTATAATTTGATTATAAATCAAGCTGCCCAGGTATGAATAGTATGCACAAAGTCATAAGACAGACTAAAATATATTTTGAATTTAAAATTTAACATTTTAAGGCTCACCACACTCAAATATTTTATTATTTTGTGTTAACTTTAATGCAATGTGATCATATAATGATTTGTAATAGGTTATGTAAGTTCTTGACGATGAATGTTTGGAAAATTTATTCATAAGTCTAATCAATATGTAAAGGTATACTCACTCTATAAGGAGGCAGTCCACACGGGACAAACCACCCTTTGAGTGAGGGCCTAAAAATAAGGAATAAATGCACTATGTAATGCTTATGACTAAGGTAATGTTTTCGTGAGTATTCTTAAATCACAAAAAAGTTTCTATTCAATTTTATTTATTATCAATTTGGTTGTTTTATACGTAAGAATGCAATATTTTATATAAATTTGTTTGGGTTATGAGTATATTTAATTTTGAAAAATTATGTTAAAATTATTTATTGTTGTTTGTTTAGAGAATATAGTCCTTAATGATCCTACTGGTAATCCAATCAAATGGCATAAACAAAGCATTGCATAAAATTTAGTCAGACCTATTGATTAAAAGTAGATAGATGATAGTAGGGTACCAACTTTGGACCTATGTCTGACTTGTGGGTCAACATAATCCAAATATTATTTTTAGTTAGTTGAGGTTCATCATTTCTCTTGTGTTCATCCTCTTTTGGATGGTTCAGATGTTGATAGTTGACCGACTAAAACACACCCAAAATCTAAAGAAAAAAAAGAGAGCTCAGCAGGAAAGAATACCTATGTTACTATGACAATCTAGTTTCATCTACAATTGTCTTGCAAAAGAAAATTAACATATCCGAAGCTTACTATATCAACATAAAAATATGCAAAGAAAATCTACAATAATGTGGGCTAACATGACAAGGAAATGCAGTAAATAGGAATTATTTACTAGTTCAAACAAATGTCGAATGATCAAAGAAAGAAATCACAAAAGCATGACTAACCTAATCCTATAATGCCTGAAGGTTTATTTACTTATGATGCCTAAAAGTGGGTGTTAAATGAGGGGAAAATGGAGACGATATCTAGTCAAGATGCCCATTTTTTTGCATTGTCCAAGATCATCGTGATCCCTAATCTACTTATTTCAAAAAAGTAATTAGGCCAATCTGTCTTGAATATTCTTGTTAACAACCATGGGTAGCATCATCTCAAATATCTTCTTAGATTCAGAGTAAATTATCGTTCGAGTTAGGTTTGATTTCTTTTTCATTAGGGATTCACTTTACGTTTTATTGTCTTCCAAATTTTATGTGTTTTTGGCTTTTATTTATTTTATTTTAAAATTGATTTCCTTTTAATTAATTAGATTTTTAATATGATTTTATCTTGATTAATTTGTTTTTTAATATGACAACCCTAGTCAAGATCTTATTTTTTCATCATCTCATGGTTGTTAATATTTGTGGTTTGCTTAGTTATGAATAACCAAAGGATTTCTTGTTAGTAACTATGAGTTATCTCATCCAAGGATACATCACAAATCAAGGTTTTGTTTAATTATGTTTATGTTTAAGTTCTAGTGAATTTAATAGTTTACTTTTAAGTTTAAATGACTTATAGACTATATAGATTTTATGTTTTTTATTTGAGTTTAATTTTTATGACTTATTACATTTATTGAATGATTTTTTACATATTTTGTTTGACTTTTATATATCTCAATTTATTTTTGTTTATTTAATTTATTGATGAAGATTTCGTTTGACTCGGAATTCTCCTAGAATACTTATTATGGTTTTAGCTTATCGAAGGTATTTTTATAAACTTACAAATTTTGAATTAAAGCTCTTCGTCTCAAAGTGTAGTTGTTTTTTATATTTTATTTATTGGTGAATAGATTAGTTAGTCATTCCAATTTCAAACATTGATTAAATTTGATAATTAGAAGGGCACGTTTGTATTTTCTTAAAAGTTACAAACATACCCCTATTCATTTTTAAATATATGACCCTACTCATTTTTAAACATATGAATTTTAATGTTTGATAATTGTTTAGTCTTTTATTAGCAATTTTAACTTCAAGAGTTTTACTTTTGAGGATTGAAAAAAAGCCAAGGTCATATTTGTAATTTCTGAGAATTTACCAAGTAAACCTATGGTTGCTCTTGATTAATCTAATTTTGTTATGCCTTACTTGTTTCTTTGATTAATGATCATCTAAATTTAAGTTTCATGATTTTTAGTCCATTCATGTTTAAGATTAACAGCTAATGATGCATGTTAAAATGTAACCTTCCTCATCCTCTTAATTATAAATTTCTTAGTCACTCTATGTCATATTAAAGAGTTTCAATTAGATTTTAATACTATTGACATTTTGAATTGTTCAAATTACTATTAAGGTTAATTTTGCAATTTTCCATGTTTATTTAATTTTACTTAACGTTTGGTAGATTTGACTTGTGGGTTTTACTAATTTCTCATAAACTATTTTAAATGGCGATTTAATCATTAGTTCTCTGATTTAAGCTGATTAGGGTTATCTATATTTCATCAAGTGAATTTTTTTATAATTTTAATTAATTTCAGTTTTTTTTCCTTAGGAATATTTTAGTGTTTGACTTAGGATTTGACTTAACCATTTCATTTCTAATGTTCATTAAGTTCACTTATTTAAATTTCAAAGGATAACTTACTGATTTTTAATTAAATTTGATGAATAAGGGTCAAAGTGCATTATTTTGATTTTGCATATCTACCAACTCATAGGTTTTAAGTGATTTATGTGTTTTAGAGGTCAAAATTGCTATTTCATTTTATGAATTTACCATTTATAAAATCTTCTTTAATTTCCAGGTGATCTTGTAATTTTCTGATTTTTATTTTAATTAATTTATTTTGTTCTTAATTAATTGTAAATTTCATAGAAAACTACACTTTTTTTCATTTTGGATGGTGGTCTCTGACCTTGGAAAGAAGCAGGAAAAGTTTCCATGGATAGAGGCCCTAAAGTGTTCAAATTTCATTTAGTTTTGATTTAAATTTAATTTAAATGATTTTTATTTGATTAAAATTTGAATTATTTTTAGAGAAAATTATGAGTTAAATTACTTAGGTTTGATTTATAGTTTGTTCCCCTATGTTCACTGAGTTTAAGGCATTTCTTCGTGTATTTTTCTAATTTTTCCTTAATTAATTTTGATTTTTTCAATTTTCATTCAAATTTTGGGATTTAATTTATTCAGAAAACCTTCATTTATTTACTTATTCAATGTAGCACTGCATCACCCCTTATATGCTTTGAAACGCCACTCCTTGTCCATAGATTTACTGAGCTTTCCACGTAGGCACCACGCTAACCTACAATTCACTGTTCTCCCTTGATCCCATAGTCCTATGTGATTTAATCTTTGTCATCCATTAAAAATAAATGAATTGGAAGACATCCAATCATCATCCCTAAGGGAACAAAGTGCACACATCATCCACATTTTAGGGTTTGATCCACATAGTAAATTAGGTTAAACTAGAATCTAATCAAGCCAAATCCATCATCTAGTCCCAACGAACACTTCTATATCGATAAAAACACATGAATTGAACATTCTCTTCAAAAGTTTCCAAAACTAAAGGTAAAACTAAAGTTTTAATCTTATACCTTGATCCAAGAAGTGTGACCTCAATTAGATTTGACAGATACTGCTACCTTGAACTTGCACACCTCCTATAAGAGCTAATTTGATGCTTCCTTAAGGCCTTATTTGAGTTTGATCAAAGGGATCATTGGGTTGGTTTTAGAGTGGGTTGGGGTGCTCGGGATAGTGGGAAAAGAGTTGGGGAGTGCTTCGTGCAGACTAGTGAATCTTTTTGGAGGTTCGATTTTGGGTTTTGAAGATTTTTAAGGCAAAGCCAAAAATTTGGTAATTTGGCTTTTGAAAATTGATGGAGTGGAGGTAGTAAATTTGGTTTGGAATGATGAGGAAATTTTCAAGGGAGTTTTGTGGGAGTTTTTGAAGCAATGGGGCCCAAGTTTGACTAAGGAAAATGAGGATATAGTTTCCTTGAGGGTCACTTGAGTTTGAACTCTTTAATGACCTAGAGAGGCCTTGAAGAAGTGATAAGGATGGGTCATCAAGCATGGGGAGGTATTTTGATTGGATTTGGTAAGGACTTTTGGTAGTGGTCAACAATTTAAAAATTTTTGGATTTTTGGATGGGGAGCTCACCAATGGTCATGGGAGGGGCTTGCCTTGCTTCAGATTTGAAAATTAAGGTATCAAGGATCCTATAAAAGTCTTCGATAGGTCAATTATGGTTATATATGGGGAGCTAAGAGGATGAAGCCATGTGGAGGCTTGGCTTAGTTTCGAAGGGAGTGGGCATGATTTACTTTTTGGGTAGTTTTTTCGCTTGGAATGGAAGTATTTTTTTTATCCTCATTTGTCATGAGAATTTAGTGGATTTGTCTTGGACTTAGCCATAGGGACATGTCATGGTGTTGAAGATTTGTGTTTGGCCTGGGTTTGGGTTGTCATGGAAACGGACCTTGACTTTTGGAAAGTCCAAACATCTATGTGAATTTGGCTAAAGGAGGCTTGACGACTTGCTTGACGCTTATCATGCCTTGGCATAGCTCATTTGATTTGTATTTGTCATGAAACAAAATTAGTGATTTAGTCATGATGCATGGGTTTAGGCTAGGTGAGTTTGGACTTATGATTTTTTTTTTGAAAACTTTGTGATTTGATTTGATTTTTCTATGAATGAATTTTAATTTGTGGGGTTTTGATTTTATTTTGGATTTTTAAATTTTTTAATTTTAAAGTTCGGAATTGGTAGTCTGATTAATTTAATTTCACAATTTTGGTTAATTTATTTATATTTTGTTTTGATTTAAATTGATTTGATTTTGAATAGTAAGTTTATGGGTTCTAATTTTAGGTTGATTTTTAATTTACCTTATTTGATCTTTATATTGAGTTTGATTTCTATAATATTGATGAACTTATAATTTTGACTTTAGGATGGTGTTTTAAGGATTTTGGCTCCTTTGATTTTTATTTATATTTAATTATCATGATTTAATGTTTTATTTTAATGATTTAATTTTCATTGAACTTCAATTTTTTTTAATTTAATTCATAATGGTTGATTTTTTTAGAATAGATTTTTAGTGGTGATTAATTATATTTATTTTTATTTAGATTGATTTATAATGTATTTAATTATGTTGTTTTTTTTTGTTGAGTTTAGTTTTAGATTTTAAATTTGACCCTCGGTTGTTTGATAAATTAATTTTAATTTAGTTTTTATTTAATATTTTTTACATGATAGTTTTAATTTGTGGTCTCTATTTTGGTGAATTTGATTATTTTTTTATTTAGTGATTTCAATTTAATTGACTTTTAGCATTATGAATTTTAATTTTTTGTTTAATTTGAAAAATTGGTTGAATTTTATCTAATTTTAGTTTATGATTGAATTTTGAAGTTTCAATTTTATATTTTTTTTTAATTAGTAACTTTTAGAGAAAAATTCTATCTTAGTTCATGGTGGACTTCATACCCAATGCTCTCCGTAAACCAAGGATAGAGTTATCTATGGAATTGCGAAGGAGATGTGCTAAGTGAACAAGTGAGAGAGACCTCAGGAAGACTCAAGGCTTTATGATCAAAGGATGACTCAAGATATTTTCAATTTTATAGGAACTCAACTTAAGTTACAATTACATACCCCTCATCATACCAACCAATGATTAACGATTTGAAGTCAAGCCTATGAAACCCTAAAGAGTGAAGAGGTGTTTTAAAGTTCTATTTTGGCATTGGTTCATTCACTATTCTTCCAGAAGAGCCACTAAAGAAACCCTAATGTTAGATCCTAAGCTCTAGAGAGAGGAAGGATAAGAAAAACCTCATGCAAAACTTAGATCAACAAATGGACCCCAAGAGGTTTGGCGCATTAAACAAGTATACCACACATATTAGTATTGACCAAACTAGCTAACATCGTCCAAAGAATGTCCATGTAACAATACTAGGAATATAACAAACACTTTCCAAACTAATTTAATAGATCTTTTGTTAACATTAGTAAAGATTATCAAATAATCAGCATAAGCAAGATGAGAAATCCCAATATTACCTTTGTGAGCATAATAGATTCTTGGATATTTTATGAACATAAAATTAAAACACCTTGAAATATAGTCAAAGGAAATAATGAATATAGTAGGAGATAAAGGATCTCCTTGTTTAATACCTTATGTGGCTTTGAAGAAACCAAAAGTATTATCATTAATCAAAAGAGAGTAATAGTCATTATCCAAACTTTGGTGAATGAGATTGCAAAACTTCTTGTTGAAACCAAAAGCAATAGCACATCAAGATTAAATTCCCACCTAATTGTGTCATAAGCCTTCTTGATATTCATTTTTAAAATAACATTCGCATCTTTACCTTTTTTTATCTAAATTAAGGAACAATTCTTGAACAGTTAAAGCATTATCAAAAAAGTTCCTTCCGTTAACAAAAGTTGACTGGTTAGTACTAATATCATTGTGAAGAAGGGGTTGAACTCTTTTCACAATAATTTTAGAGACAATTTTAGAAACCACATTATTCAAACAGATAGGTCTATAAACATCTCAACTGATAACATCTCTCTCTTTAAGAGTTAAAACAATAATAGCATATTTAAAATACTTGGGGAGTTCAAGACCTCTAAAAAAAGCTTGAAAAACAACAAAAAAATCCAATTTAATCAACTCCAAACAACCTTTATAAAACTCTACAGAGAAATAATCAAGACAAACAGTCCTACCACCATCCATGTCATCAAGAGTAAGTTTAATTTCCTCTTCCATAAGAACTAAAGTAAGTTTTATGTTACTGAAACCTGGAAAACCATTATACAAATCACTAGCAAGTGTCTTGATAAAGATTAGAAAAAATTTTAATCTCCTTTTCTTCAATCAAACCAGAATCCATAATATAATTATCATATGAATCCTTAATTTTATTAATAAAATTTTTCATCCTCATTTTTTGAATGCAAGCATGACAGTAAGATGTGTTTTTTCTCCATCAATCATTTGATGTCTAGCAATTTTTTTACAATAGAAAGCATTTTCCATAGATATAGCAATATTTAACTCATTTTGCCTTTCATGTAAAGTATCAAAACTAACAACATCATTACTGTAATCCAATTCTAAGCTCTTAACTTTATCTTCAACATTGGAAATAATATTGTGAAGATTACCAAAAACCTCCCAATACCATTTCTTAATAGCCAACTTATTCTGTAATTGCCATAGTTTATAACTAGCATTACCAACAACAATGGCCTCCTGATAATAAAAAAAAACTGCTTGAACGAAGGTTAAAAAAATCCATATATTAAGAAATCTGAAATGATAAGGGGTTTTATACAAAACTTCACCTCAAGATAGAGAGGAGCATGATCCGAGCCAAGAATGGCCAAATGATACAAATTAGTAATAGGGAAAAAAATTAATCCACTGAATATTGAACACAAATCTATCCAACTTTTCAAAATATGTCCTCTAGACCAAGTAAGAGGGCAACATTTGAAACCCAAGTTGAAAAAACTAGCCTCAAAAGTGCATCAAAAAAATCAACTAACAAATTCAAATTGGGAGGATTATTACCTTTTTTCTCATTAGCAAAAGTAATCAAGTTAAAATTCCTTCCAACCAACATGGCACTATTAATAGGTTTAAGTGAATATTATTGATTCCAAAGTTCCATTCTCGCTGGTCTATTACAACCCGTATAGATAACAGTTACCAACAACAACAACAACAACAACAACAATAATAACAACAACAACAAAGCCTCAATCCTAATACGTGGGGTTGGCAATAGATGACAGTTACCAAAAAGGAGAAATTATTCAAAGAGAATTTAACATGAAGAAACTGTGTATGATCCACATAAATATCAACATTAATATAATTTATTTAGAGAAATCAGATTTAATTATTATAATTAGCAATCAAATTATATTTCCTAATTCTCCTTAAATATTTTTCTAGATTCTGCACAACCACAAGAGGTTCAATCATGCCAAAAAAATTAATCTTATTAGAAAGAATAATATTTCCTAACCTATTAAAACCATTTATTTTAGCAATGACTCTAATATTCCACACAAGAAAGTTAAACATCATTACCCGATTCATTTCCTCTAGTAACTCTAGAGGAAGGAGAATTAAAGTTTAACTCATTCCATTCACCATTCATCTGCGATTGAGTAGTATCAGGATTTACATAGTTGAGTTCTCTTATTCCCTTAATCTTCCTTTTCCCAGTAGATTTTTGTAATAACAAATCCTCATCCAATTCTGTTTTAGTAAGCACAAGACAATTATCAATATTGTCAAGTTTTTTCAACATATCTTATTAGCTTGATCAACGTCATCTTTACGTACCAATTTCTTCCCCATATATTGATTTTCCTTAAGATTTTTTAGCTCATGAAGAGAAATATAACAATTCATCAAATTATGATAAACATTCTACATTTGCACAATAAGGAGGCACATAATCCATTTTAACATTCTGCCAATAGTCAAAATTCACATCTCCATCCAAATTAAGCCACAAAAATGTAAGGTAATATCCCTTTCAACCATAACACATGCAATAGAAGGTCTAGAACAACTAAAGGTAACATGTTCTATCTTCATGGGTGTTCTAAAGATAGCACGTAAAGAATAAAGAACTTTTATATTGAATAATATCCCTTTCAACCATAGCACGTGCAAAAGAAGGTCTAGAACAACTAAAGGTAGCATGGTCTATCTTTCTGGTTGTTCCAAAGATAGCACGTAAATTATAACGAACTTTCATATTGAATAAGACTAATTTCAAAACTGGAAACAAAAACCAGATAGACACAATTAGTGGTTCTTCCTTAGGATTGAAAGTCGATCCATTTCAGAATCTTCATATTAACCTTTTTAACATGCATAAATCTCCTTGAAAAAAAAAGAAGTATATTCAATTTCTTTCTCCCTTCTAATCATAAGATGCCTTTCATCTACCAGACCAGCATTCTAGTGACCATAAAGTTTTAACTCCACAACAAATTTAGGAATAGCCTCCACTTTACAGTGGGCAAATGTAAATTTCCCCACTATAGTAAACCTCAAAGGTTCAACCAACACCATAGCATCATCTTCTTGATAAAAGTTCGCTAGTTTTCCATTTTTGTGAACCACCTTCTTTAAAAAGCCAATAGACAAGCTCTCTGCCATTTGATCCTTGAAATCAACACGAAATAAGTAATTATTAGCATCTAAGGAAATCAAACCATGATTACCCAAAGAATCCCCTTATAAGAATGTCGATTAGGTGAACAAGCCGTCACCAACCTCCAACATAAGACTAAAAGAGGGATAAGAAATCAACAAATAAGACAAAGTTAAAAAAACCAAAGAGAAATTCCCAAAGAATTGCTCTAAGAAGCCATCTCCAAGAAAAAACTCTCACAACTCATAATTTTATTATTAATCATGTGCAAAAGATCATCCAAGAGTAGATGTGTATCTATCTATATATATATATATATATATATATATATATATATATATATATATGCATGTTAATTATCAATATAAATTAATTAACCAAAACATAGACAAGGTTAACATAAGCTATACAAAAACTTCCCAAGACTGCCCTAAGAGTACACTAAAAACTTCCAAGCTCCTTTGAGGGTCAAACCCAAGTAAGAGCCTGGCTAGGGCTGTCAATTTGGCTCATTGTTCGCGAACAGCTCGTGCTCGGCCGATCATTAAGCTTAACGAGCTGAACACGAATAAGTTTTTAAGCTCGAAATATAAACGAGTCGAACACGAACAAACATTTGTTCGCTCGTGTTCGACTCGAATTTGCTCGAAAAGAAATAAATAAATAAATATGCACACATATATAATACATATTCATAAAATTAAATATTATAAATTGTAATTAATTAATTTTGTTTAAAATAAAAAAATTTATCAAATTTTAAAAAATTAAATTCTATAAATTGTAATATATAACAAATTATTAATAAATATTACTTAATTAGTCTAATTAATAAAATTGAATACTTAATTCATCAAATCAAAAAAATCTAAGTCCAATGGGGTTTCCTAAGGTTTTATAGTGAGCCCTTGAGTTTTAATTTGGGTTTGGGTGGTTTAATTTACAAAACTTACCAATTAACCCTAGTTAAATGAATTAATTCAATGGCCAAAATCATGTAATCCCTTATATACGCATTAACAAACCTTAATAAATTAACTTAGGGATGATCCTAACCTAATAAATACATAAATGTAAAAATTAAGTTAATTAATGACAATTTAGCTTAATTATACTTGACAGTTTAAAAATTAAATGGCCATGAAATTTTTCTCTGGAGGTGTTGGGCCCCTTTGCCAACACTGCATGATTTTCTATACTCTTTTCAAAATTGAATAAATTTTTATTGGTTTAATTGATTTACTTAATTTAGATAATCATATAAATTTTAAATTAAATCAAATTAATTCCAATATTTTATGAATATTCAAAATTTAAATTCTTATGAAATCATAACATAATCAAAACAATTCTAATTAGTATGAAATTTTTATATTATGGTTTAGGACTCATCCTATACTCACATATATATTCTA
This sequence comes from Phalaenopsis hybrid cultivar, assembly GCA_002079205.1. Lineage (NCBI taxonomy): Eukaryota > Viridiplantae > Streptophyta > Magnoliopsida > Asparagales > Orchidaceae > Phalaenopsis > Phalaenopsis hybrid cultivar. The sequence goes on from JXCR01146166.1 coordinate 273,960, forward strand.
TAAAATTTTGGAAAAAAAGAAAAATAATTATTAAATAAATCAATTTAAAAAAAATTAAACCCTTAAAAAATGCAAATTATTTAAAAAAAATTTCCTAATTTTATAAAATTAATTTTATGGTCTCCTTTGACTCCCAAAAAAAAATTTCATGATGATTAGAGAAGGTTTTGATTTAATATTGAATTATTTTTGTACAAATCTTAATGTAGTCAGCCAATGATATTCTAACTTAGGGAAATGAGCACTTTATGCTCTAAGTTGAACCTAACGGCTATTGTGGTAGTTAGGGAATACCTAATTGGACCCAAAACGAAAATAAAAAACAAATAAACTCTAAACAAAGACCAATCACATAGGGTGCCAAACTCACTCTAATTTACTTGGGACTAAGTTTGCCATGACAACACCAATCCTAAGTCTTAAAACTTAACAAGTCTTAGACCTCCCATTCTACACCAATTCATCATCTAAATGAGAGGTGATTTTGTGTGGTCTATTGTTTGGATGACTTGGGCCAAACATGGTAAATCGAGGTCCAACCTTAAATTAAAACGAATAATAATTCTTAAAACACTAAGATTTTACCACTAAACTCGCAATAGATGTCTTAATGACTCCCTACTCGATTTATGAGGATGTCCATAGAGTTTTTTAGGTCAATCAATTTTGAGCAACCTTTGTCAACTAAAGCCCAAATTCTGGCCAACCAAAGCCAAGCACTTAATTAAACTTAAATTAAATCGAGATGAAATAAAAGTCAGACAATAAAATAAACAAACAAAAAAAGAAAATTTGGAATTAATATATTTAATTTTTTTTGAGTAGTGTACTATACTTCTCGAGCATAATGCTCTCACATTATTATGAAAGGGGTTATGAATAGTGAGACTCCAATTAGGTGGATCCCGTTATTCTTGACACTCTTTATAAATTGAAATATAAACTAACATTATATATGTACATAACATATGATCAACTTAATCTTGAACTACCCAAAGATAGTAAATAAAAAAAAAAAAACTAAAATTAAAACACAAATATAGGATCGAGAATGCCAACCTCACAAATAACACTAATATATAGCTTGCTAGTCCTCCCACCAAACTAGGTCATGCTGATGATGAATTGTAATTGTTATGATGTGATTTTGCATGTGTGGCTTGAATAAGTTTATGGAGTATGTTATTTGAGATTTTAGATAGAAACTAAGACAAGATGCTTTGTACGTAGACTGAATATTAGGATGATTTTTATTTGACTAATTTTTTTTTTAATAGGTGGATGTGCTCAATAAAATGAAAGAGGGTATAAATAAAATAAACTAGAGGATGTTATGTTTATTGTGCTATAAACATCAATTTTGTATGCTTTCTTTAGACTTTTTCCCTTTTTATGCACATAGGATAAGGACAAGTGGGGATGAGTCGTTTGATGACCGACGAGGCTCCATGAATCTTTAAAGACCAAAACCACTAAAGAGGGTGAACACTTAAAGATGGAGAATGAGAAAAACTCATGGGCCCACCTTAGTTGTGCGCTTTTCTATGATGTATATTAGCAAGAGCTCAACTACCTACTTTTCTTTTTTCTTCTGAGGTGTACCAGAGGTGCCTAAGAACACCAATATTTGGTTGCTTATTTAATTTTTTTTGTTCTTTAAAAAAATGTGATGTTTTTGCTTTATTTATGTATTAGAAATTTCATGTTCTTCGTAGGTTTAATTTTTAATTTGTGTGACTAAGTAGCTAAAATATTTTTGTTAAGTGCTCAAGACAACTTTTTCTTCCTAGACTAAGAACTTAAATATAATTTTTAATAAATAAAAATCATATCATAAGTAAAAACTAAATATTTGAAAAACAATAAAAAATTAATCACACCCTAGCATTTATATTTGCATGCATATAAATTATAAAACAATGTAAACATGAGTGAGTATAAAACTATAGTGACTAGCCTATTTGCACAAACAAGATTAATGCATCACCACATCATCTATTTCCTCCTCCATCACTTGATGCTTTAACCCAAGACATGTCAAAGAGAGATCCAACATATAAGAATTGCCACCCTTACAATATGAAGTTTGCTTTTCATACGTGACTTAGTTTTAAGGCTTTTCATTCATGCATCATAATCTTAATTGCACAGTCAAAACTATAACAAGCTTTTGAAATTGGATTAATTAATTCTTCCTTGATCAAATCCAATCAAGTCAATCATCCTCATTTGACTTAACCAAGTAAGCATCAAATCAATTCAAAAATTAAAAATCTAAAATTTTAAAGGATAAAATATTTGTATTATTTAAGTGAATATATCAGTGGCTGCTTAATCTTTGGGATTGAGAAGTTAGTCCCAATGCATATTTTACTGAATAATAACTAGCCTAACAATCATAACTTGCGTGTGAATATCATCATAGATTTTTCCTGTAGATGGTGTTACCTAGGAGTCCATTATAGATGGGTTGTAAGTTCAACAGAGTCAGGTTAGGTTTACTCATTGATAAGAGAGTGACCAATAAGTCTCATTTCATTATATTAAGTTTGGGGCACTAAATTATTGATAGAAATCATCTTAAATTGGCTTTATCATAGGATAAGTCCTCTATTAAAATTTTCCATTACTCATTTTATTTGAATATAAGTCATATCCTTATTAGAAAAATTTCAACTTAAACTAAAATTTAACTTCAATCTCCCAATTGTATTGGCTAATCATAGGATTGATTGGAATAACTTTAGGCCTCCCAGCATTTGGCACTCCATACTTCTCATCAATTGGCTTTGGATATGTACTATTCTAGGTTTACTCATTCCAATTTCAAACTCTAATTAACATTATTGAAATCTACCATTCTGCTCTACATAAATAAGTAACAAAAATTTTAATCAAGGGTTATCTATTTCATAATATAATTAACTAATGAAGTTTGCATCATTAAGGATACCAAATAACATAATTAAATTAAACCTTATTCAACATGTTTATAATAATGAAAAGACTTTTGATGTGCGACACCACAGAGAAGTGGAACGCTCACTTCACAATTATATTTACTATAGGATAATATTTTCTTCTGAGCAGGTGATATACGATTTCTTGATATCACATTCAATCATAAATAATAAATTTCAAGACTTCTGTGTGTGATCAACACATTATATCTCCCTGATAGGTTATACCTTTAAACATATAGACACCCATGGATACTAATGAAAGAAGCATTAAATTTAGGTATATGTTCCACAATTCATTTTAAATACTATTTCATAACATATTTATACTAGCAAAAATTGATATTTATATTACTTGTAGATAAAGTGGCCCTCATATATGTGAGCAACTAACCAATTATATTCGAGTATATCAAAATTAGATTGATGGAACTTTGTATAGCCATATTTGTTATTTTGCACTTATATTTTTTCATTTATGTATTTATATTCTTAAATAAGTACCTTTTTAATGTTTAGGGTTTAGGGTTTATGTCTGTTATTTAGGGATACAAATTGCAAACTTGTGAATTACAGGTGCTATTATATTAGAAGCTAGGTTACCATTGATATATTAGTGTTACATGGAGTGGCAATTTATTAGAAAGAGTCACTAAATCGTTTGGACAAGTGCCTAGTGTTGACATAGGATTATTGAAAGTAAATTTCCAATATTTTAATGGTCAGTGTAAGTTGAGTGTTCAGGCTAACACTAATGGTACATCTAGATCCAAAACTATAGGGTAGCTTACATCATGGAACAAGATGACTCAAATGTAACTGAAAGAGAACACTTGCACTATACATGCAATTAATATTGGTCATGGGCTGCATTGCACTAGCTCAGAGCTCTTGTGGATGCTCGAACATATATTACACAAGGCCTCTCATCGAACAAGCGATGCTTTGTCCTAAAATTTTTAATGCTCATACTTATTTAGTCAATTTTTTAATTATCTTTATAATTTGAATCTAATTTCATTTTATAATATGCACATATTCTTGAGGTAATGCACTTGTTATAGGCATTTCTTAACAAACATGATGACAGTCTAACTACAAGTTTGAGTAACTATGCAACTATGTGTTATACATCGTATAGAGAGGACGATATAGATGAAGAAGAGCTCCACCACTGACTCATAAGGACATGCCACCCCACCAAAAACCACCACCATCACTTTCGTATAGGTGACATATCAGACATGTCCAACATACATTTACCTAGAGAAAGAGCACATAAAGGCATCATTGGACAATCACCATTTACACCTTTAGTATTTTTTGAAAATGACATTCTTAGATGAGACCAAGTACGACCCTTCTACATGAGCAATAGTTTTTCTCGCTTAGAATCAGTTTTGTACCGTAAGAGTAGTAGTTCATTCCATGTCCTGTGTAAGAGTTCATAAAGAAGGAAGAAGATGATATTTTTAAGTATTTAGAGAACCAACTACATCACTTATAGTGTTGACTACAATTTGATTTATATTATAGTGAAGTCCTACCGTTTAGATTGTGTCGTAGACGTTAATAGGATACACACGTACAATATATGAATGTTGTATGGATTATTTTTTATATTCGTAGTCGAGATGTATTTGACGTTAGTTTTGTTATATATTGATTTAATATTCTATCATTTCTAATAGATTATCTAATAAACATTTCTTAAAGTACTAAAAAGCCCAAAATATTAGTTAAATTAATAAAAAAAAAATGCCATGTGTTACTGTTTCCTTCAATAATAATATGAATAGATGTTGCCGTCATTTTAAGTGGCGACAATGAGGTAGGAATAGTAGACACTGCGGCCATTTTAAATATAGACAATGTTGATTTTTTATTCTTAATGCGTCTAAATTAAATTAGTTTATTGATGTGTCAGTTTTAAAAAGTTTGTATTTTTAAATGAAGAAAAAAAGTGTAGCATAAACTAGGGGTGTAAACGAGCCGAACACGAGCTGAGCCTCGTGTTTGGCTTGTTCATAAGTGTGTTCGTGTTCGACTCGTTTGCTTAGCGAGCCGAACACGAGCCGTTCACAAACAAAGAATCGTCTTGACTACCCTAATCACGTAGCCAAAAGATGTTAAGAATTAGGGCAAGATTTAAAACATCATTTGAATATAATTTAATGATTTTAATTCTATTTTCTTAATTAATACTTTTAATTGATTATAAATCTTTGTAGCCTTGTAGTCAATTAAAATTTTTAAAAAAANTATCAATATGTGGAATTTCAAGTTGAGTAAAAAAAGAAGAGTTTTGAATTTCTAATGGTGGGGTACCTCTTCTAGTTTTCTAAGACTAGTCAATAGGAAAGTCCTATGGCTAGACCTAGGCTATTAAAGAAGTTTCTAGACCTCAACCAAAAGTGAGGTCAACAATATGTTTATTAAGATCAAAATTACCCATTTTCTCTTTGGTTAATCCTAAATTTTGATTAGGGCACCAAAGTCTAAAATTTTCACTTTGCCCTTAGGGCACTTCACCCACAACTCATTAAACACAACTTAAATGACTTTGAGAGTTTAAAGTGTCATATTCATGAGGTAATTATAATGTTAGAGGAGAACTTGTGGACCTCTCAAAATTTTAATTTAATTTAGATAATTATTTAAATTTTGAAAATAGGATTTCCGAAAGTTGATTTGTTTAACTTTTCAAAATGAAGTTTTTATTTATGAAAAAATGATTAAAGGTTTTCTTATGTCAGAGAAATACTTAGGCAAAATTTCATGGTCTTTTGAATTAATTTATTATAATTATTTTAATGGGAGAATAAGGAAAGTTCACTTTTAAGCCATTACAATTATTTTTAATTAATCAAAAATTAAGAAAAAAAATTTCAATGGGTCCCAAGTGATCAGAGAGAAATTTGGCACATTTTGAAGTATTTTAGTATTTTTGGGATTTTTAATTATTTTAATTATTTTAAATTTAAAAGAAGACTAAAAAATCAAGTATTTTACCAAAAATAAATTTTATTTTTCCTAAGTTCCTCTGATTACAAGGAATTCAGAAAAATACTTTTCATAATTTTTCGAAGTGTATTTAATTTATTATAATTATTTTTGTACAAAAAAACAAGGTTTCTTTGAAAATCAACTTTGGTGCTTAAACTTAGGGCCTATTTGGTTCGGCGGTATCCCTGCGGCATTGCACTGTGCCGCAAATTTGCGAGCAATTTTTTCGTTTGTTTTGGTGTCCCACTCGCCGCGGGCCGCGTATTTGGCAAAAAGCCGGCAGCTTGATCGACCCTGTGGCCCGCGTTAAGGATCGTGTTAAGGGCGATGTTTCCTCTTCTGCCCCGCCTCGTGAAGCCGATCTCTGCCCTTCTACCCCGCCTTGCGAGTCGATCACTGCCCTAGATCCTCGACTCGCTTCCCCGCTTGTCCTCTTCTCTTGATCTCTCGCGAAGCACAGTGCTGCGCCTNTAATAAAGTAAAAAATTGAATCGAGAAAAATCGCAAAATAGAAATCATAGTGGAAACACACAGATTTACGTGGTTCGGCAAGTTGCCTACGTCCACGGAGCTTTAGAGGATTTTATTAGCTTGAGTAATCACTCTTTCTTTCTACCTGTCTCTCTCCTCTCCTCCTCTCTTTCTCTCTCTCTACCTGAGAGCTTGAAATCGAAGCACACCAGAAGAAGAATCTGGAAAGCTACCAATGCCGAAGCTGAAGTCTGGGAAACCAAATCCCGAGGGAGATTACAAGGAATTAATTAAATAATTAATGTAGCCAATTAATTATTTCATTTTCTCTTCTGCTACAAATCTTAGAAGAAATTAAGAGCAATTTATTTTGCACTTAATTTCGAGTATCAAATCCAATTTACTGTCAAATATGAGGCAATCTCAATTTGAACAGTGTACTGATTTCTATATTAACAACATTTACATACTCTCAAACTTAGTAATAATTATTTTTTATCTACACTGCTTGTATGTAGTTATTTGCACCAGTCTAGTTGCGGTGCATGCCATAATAGATTTTATGCTAAGTTGATGTGAAATACATCAAATTGCTCAAATTAGATGTTTATCTCACCACATATTTAAGTATGTATGGCCAATTTGATTTGAATCTTCTGTTGTAATTTTGGTTGGGTAGGACCACATTAACCTTTGTTGGTATGGTTTGGAAGCCTCCAAATAATCGCAGAACCATTGTAGAAGAGACGCTCACGGTGATATCAACACGTACAGAGATTTTGTAATTATGTATGATATTACTGCATGTAATTAGTAAATTATTTCCGAGACTCCCAAGTAGTTGAAAAGTAATAATGTTAGGGCTGTCAAAATGACTCATTGTTCGTGAACAGTTCGTGTTCAGCTCGTTAAGAAGCTCGTGTTCGACTCGTTCGCTAAGTTAACGAACTGAATATGAACAACACAAACGAATATTAGTTAGTTCGTGTTCGGCTCGTTTTGGCTCGAAATAGTACTAATCAATCATATATATATCTTTGATGAGCCGTATTTTTTTAAAACTTAATTGACAACAAGGCTACAAAAATTTATAATCAATTAAAAGTTTTAATGAAGAGAATAGAATAAAAATTATTAAATAAGATTCAAATGATGTTTTAAATCTTGCCCAAATCCTTAACATCTTCTGTCTACGTGATTAGGGTTGTCAAAATGACTTTTTGTTCGTGAACGACTCGTGTTTGGCTTGCTAAGCAAATGAGCCGAACACGAACACACTTTTTGAGCTCAAAATATAAACGAGCCGAACACGAACAAACACACTTTTTGAGCTCGAAATATAAATGAGCCGAACACGAGCCGGGCCTGGCTGGCTCGTGTTTGGCTCGTTTACACCCCTAAATATTGTCATTTCATTTGAGCCTTTTTTTTTCAAATTATTCCGTACAATTTGTTTTCAAAAATAAATAAATAAATAAATAAAATGAATCATAAATCATACACATTTCTATAAAACCGTAAATTCAGGGTTACTCATCATTTTGCTTTTAAGAAGTCTAACTACTTCCTGAGAATAAGAAATCACATAAAGAATCTTGTATATACATTGTTTGAGTCAAATTAGTCCTCAAATCACACCTTAAGAATAATGTGTCAGAAAGAGAGTATAGGGAAAGAGAGAGAGAGATGAGCAGCTGAGTCAAAGTAAAGATGGGTATGATGATCGAAATAATAGGGAGTTTTTCCTTGGCCCATAGTAAAGGAAAAATCAGAGGACCTAGTTTACATTTAATACCTCCTTTTTATAGAGGTTGGACTTTACAAAATGACACATTTTGGCCAATATTAGTCCCAGCCTAAAGTTGGGGTTTTGGAGAGATTCTCTAGTGATTCTCCATAGTGAACAAGAGAGGTTTTTTTACCTCTAGTGATTCTCATATTTGGCCCTTTGTACTTGTCTTTTGTTCGAACCAGCCTGACATTAGCATGGTCATGCTTCCTTCGCCGCCCATATAAGGGCTTTTTTTCATGGTGGTCTCATTGCATTTGTCATTTTCATCTAGAGCTTCTTTCTCTCTTTCTTCAATATATCTGCTTCCTCTTACTACAACCCCACAGAGTTTGTCACAACTATCATGACAGGGTAATAAAAAATTACTCATGTTCAGGTGGAGTAATTCAAACAATTATGTGTCTTTAATTCTTCTGTTTGGTTGAGGTTGCTCAAAAAGAGTGAAAGGGTGAATACTTTATATGTCAATAAGCTTTTATTCCATCTAAACTAGTGTAGACTTAGTCTGTAATTGCCTCTTTACAACGAGATAGTAGAATTTTTAGTTTTACGATATCGTCCTCACTTGGGAGATGTTGAAATCTATCATTATTGCCATGAATCTTGTGATGATCATGTCACAAATGAATATCCATTGGTTGATAGAACTCTATAAATACCTTTTGACCATTGGACCCTACCTAAAAATATTCTTTCAGCTTCTTGGGAGAAAAGTCCATTTTTAAGTCCTAAAAATAAGTTGAATGATTGAAAGAAGTTTTCTCGTGTATTTATGAATCGATGATCTATGCATAGAATTAGATTAGTCAAAGTCTCTAATGTGAAGGTCATACTGACATTATTAAACACATTTATCTAAAATTCCTCCTTGGTGTTAGGAAAGGAAATTGATTCACTCAAATGCAATAAGATTCCTTCCTTTGAAGAGTGTTGTCCTTACACTTGTATGGAGAAATGTCTGAGGAATAGAATTTTAAATACATCATCAATGATGAGGATGAGGTTGTGTTATCAAAATAAATTTGATTGGGGAGATCCAACATCATCCCAATAGGTATAAACCAATATATTTACTCATTTTTGCCTTCTAAATCAGTTATTTAGAACAAACTGACTGAAGAGTTAATCCTCATTGAGATAAAAAAAATTTGCTATGAATGTGAGGGAGTGAAAAAATGATTGTATTCTACAAAAGCCATTTTTTGATTGCTGCAGAAGAAGAAGATCAAGCTAGTGGAAAGAGAGTCAATACGAAGGGTCCTCAATAAATGAAGAGGCCTCAAAGAAGAATCATTATGAGGTGGAATGCAACCTACAAGAGAATGTGGTCTTAAAGGATGAACCTCCTCTAAAATAGAGCAGATATTTGATTATCGCTAAGAGGATTTATTTAAATTGGATTCCTTTAAAAAATAGCGAGGATTAGGCATTGAAGATGAGTGAGTATGTTAGGAATTTTATCTTCAATTATTAAGAGATTAGAACTCTAAGTCATTTCATGAGGCTTTGTTCACCTAAAACCTACATACTTCTAATGCTTTTCCTTCTACGGATATGTTCTTCATTGGCATGGATAGACATAACTTCTTGTTTGATATCACATGCCTCGAGATGATTGGGTTGTAAGAAAATAATACCTTCGTGGATCGTATCAGTGCCTACTCAAAACATGGAAGAGGGATATGAGAGTACTCGACTCGCTAACCCATAATATATGAGACAAGTTCTCCTTGTAGGAGTTAGCCTCTTCCATAGTGACAGACTCACCTAACAGGGCTTTAGGAAGGAATGTAACTTATTACAAGAACAATGCTGGTGATTATAGAAAAAATTTCAATAACACAGAGAGTGAATTGCAATTATGAGGACTCCAAATGAATTGTTTAAGGAGCTTTCAAAGAGTGTCACACAAAGGGATGACATCTAGGAGAAATTTTCTAAATGGGGTTTGTTACTTTCTCGACCACCTAGTGACCAATTGGGTGCCTCCTAAAAAATGTTTGACATGGAAAACTTCAAATATATGCATACTAAATCCTTGGAGAAAGAAGGTGATGATGAGGAAATGAACAATTAGTTCAACAAGTGCATGATGCTGCATCTCTAACAAATTCATCTCCTCCTTATATTTTGCAAAAAACATTTATAATTCATTTGAAAAGAGAAAGAAATGAAATCAAATTTGGACCTTTTTCTTTTGTTTTCACTTTCATATTTCTTTTTCTCAATTTTATTTAGCTTAAATAAATGTATGAGACATATATTATTTTGAATGACTCTTTCATATAAGAGTATTAAACTTAGATTAATGGTACCATAAGATTTTCCATGATTTGTTGAACATTTTTCAAAATTTTCTATAAGAATAGAATGATAATAGTTTTGAATAATAAGTTAAATGTTCTTAGTGTTTCAACTTGGCGAGTTGAATACTATAGTTATATTTTAGAAATGCATGATAAATTGTAAGGTGAGATTACAAAATCTACTTATCAAATATGAATATATTACCAAAGAATAAATCTTAGGTAATTTTGGAGGTAAATGTTTAATTTTCCTTTGATGCATATATACTTTGTGAAATTCATGACTACCTTAAGGCTCACACTACTTGTACCCCTTTTAGTCTCTCTGTTAAGTTGTCAACTTAGTTGAGCCATGCCTTATACTAGAATTTTAAGCATATCTTATTGTTATATTTGTGAAAATAATAATTTAGACTCTCCCCCGGCTAATGCAGATGTTACTCATTACAAATCTTATCACAAATGGGGGTAAGGGGGTCTAGCAATTAGGGATTGACTTGTGCTAAAAGATTGGAAGGTAGATGGTTTTTACAATACTTGAGTTTTGCAAGATAAATAATATAATTTATAATTGAGAGACACCACAATCTAAAAACCAAGGGAAGAATATCTAAATTTTAATAACAAAAATATCAAATATTAGGGTTTGATTGATCAAATAGCCCATGTTTTAATGATTTGCTAATTTACTTAAGTGTAGGACATAATTATAATGACATTTAATCAAGTGAAAAAGAGTTAATATTTTAGTCATATGAAGAGAACAACTACTAAGATCATCATACTATGAGTAACATTTACTTCTTAACAATGGTAATATGTCATTCTGTCATTAGATGATGAATTGATGTCATAAATACAATACTAGTGCTCTCATAAATTTCTTTACATTTTTTCTCCAAAAATACCATAGGACATTTTTCAGTTCTGTAATGAAAAATCTAAAATTGATTTAAGAATTTTTAGTACTAAACGAGGAAAGGGGTGACAATGAGTTAGACGAGTGTTACTCGACTCAATCTAACATTTGAACTTATTTGTTGGTGTTTTTTAAATGAGTGTTTCAACCATAAATCTCAAAATATTACTATTTAAATGATCAGATGTATCTATACATGAAAAATTTGTTGAAATATATATATAATTTTGAAAAATAACATTTTAAATTTTCTCATACAGACAACAGTTTAAATAAAAGAGCACAACACTACAAGTCATGCGTTTATTCCAAGGAATAGACACGTTACTTGATAGTAAGACTCGATTAAATAAACTAAATAATTTATGACATTTGTCTTGGTCTTCGAAACCTTTTATGTTGACCAAAAAGTTCTTCTATCTAATATAAAAGATTAGACGTGGTTTATATTACCTGGGTTCTAAAAGCTCCCTATAAGGGCAAGTCCCAATAGTTAATCACATCCTAAATGACCGAATTTATTCAACAAAACTCTCAATTTAGATTAGAGGTATTTGACTTCATGAATCTTAAAGTTTAGGATTTCAAGGCTAGATGCAAAAAATTTCAAATGGGAAAGATCAAATGGGAACAGTTATTTTCATAATCCAATGGGAGAAAACTAGTGGATATCACAAATTGTGAGGAGAACCTCGATGACTTCCCAAGCTATCTTATGGTTTGGCTTTAATTTCAAGGAAATATTATTCGATGTTCCATCCTGAAAATTTTATTAGGGCTTACACTTGCATGACACGGTCACACAAATAGTCTAAAAGATAAGAGAGGTTATGTTGTAACTAACGACAACCTCAAAGCCTAAAGCGAGTCAGAGCTTAAATTGCACAACATGGTTGTGCAAAGGCCTAAAGATATGTTGAGGATTTATATCATACTGTATGAGATACCTTGGAATTTTATGACTTGTTATTTAATTCTAAGGAAATGTTTGCTGATAACGATCTCGTTTGCTCTCTCGAAGATGTTCTCCTATATGTACTCATCATGTTACTCATAGAGTTTATTCCAACTCTTTCTCGAAGTGACAGCTTCTGGTGCAGGGATTTATGGTTTTGTAGCATACATGTCAGATTTGTTGTTGTTGTAGTTCATGTGTTTTGGGTGGATTTTAGATTATGTTAAGCGACACCGGTAAAGATCTCACGGTTCCATCATCCCGATACCACTATTTTCTTTTGAGTTTATTTAGTTTAAATAAGTTGTCAATCTCATTTAAATCGGAGAACTCCCGTTAGCAACCGTATGTTACCTCATCGAGAAATTCTCATAAACCCAAAAGGAGTGTATCATATTCGTTCATTGTTTTGAAAGTGTGGATTTAGTTTTTATAAATATGTTTTTGCTGTCTTTTTTTTTTGTTCAGTTTTGAATGTAAAATAAATAAATGCAGGTACAAAATGATGTAAGGTAAACAATTGAATTGCAATATGTAAAATGTAAATGCATACCGGAGCCTCTACTGCCGCTGCATAGTTAGTATCATAAAACATAATATAATTTGTAAAGTATTTAAATAAATTGCGGAAAAATAAAACCGGAACATTCAATATGAAAAGTCAAAAAGCGAGTCGTAAGAAAGAACGAGTAAGTAAAAGAAAACGCGTTGACTCATATGAAAAACTAAAACTAGGCTTAAATCATTGGAAAAGGTAGGGACTCAAAGTTGGACTGGGTACTTGCCAACCTTGAGTAAGAGCTACCAGCCCGATAAGCTATGGAGAGCAGTCCCTAACCTCGATCAAAGTGATTAACCGTGGACCTTTTTAATTTTTTCATTTTAATTTAATTTTCATGCATGTAAAATTTACTTTAACAGGTAAAAATAATTATGTTGTAAAAATGATTGTTGTTTAAATTATTTTTGCAGATTTGTATAATTTTGTCAGCACTATTTTTGGTTGTGGAGTTGGCCAATAGAAGTTGTCGGTCACCGGAATCAAAATCCAATCGCCCGCTTCGAAAAGACATTTAATATATATATATATATATATATATATATNTAAACCTTATATCTATCCCGAAAGATAAACACAAGATTTGAGGATGAGACTCGATCAAATAAACTAAGAAATATAAGACATCCGTTTTGACTGCGAAACCATTTTATTTGCCAATAAATTTCTCTATTTAATATAGAGAATTAAATATGGTTTATATGAAGCTTGGTTCGAAAAAGCTTTATATAAGGGCAAGCCCTAAAAGTTAATTACATCTTAGATAACCGAAGTCACCTAAGAAAACTCAGGAAATATTATCTTCATGGAGTTCAAAACTATAGGACTTTTCAACGAGATCACACAAAGAGAAGTGAAAGTTGAATGACTTAAATTTGGAACATTTTGTTGTAGAGTTCAAAGATCTAGAGGATGTCGCAGATCCTGACGAGAACCTCGTGACTTCTCAAGCTATCCTAATGTTTTGTTTTAGTTTAAAGGAGAAATTATTTAAGTGTTTCATCATGCAAATTTTATTTGTTTAGGACTTACATTTATGTGAAGTGGTCACACTAATATCTTGGAAGATGTGAGGATTTTGGTAGTGACAAACGACATCCTCTGAATCCTAAGATGAGTTAAGGTTTATATTATACAGCAGAGCTATACAAAAGCCTAAAGATGAGTTGAGGATTTATGTTGCACTATTCAGGCAACCCGAAGTCCTATGGCTTGTTATTTAATTTTAAGGAAAGATATGTTGTTGTAGATCCTGTTGCTGTTGAAGATGGTTGTGCTGCCCACGATGCTAGCTCCAAGCTCCTCGACGTGATGAGTTTAAGTTTTCTAATGTGTCAAGTCATGATGTCAAATAAAATGTCCCAATGGTTATGGTCATTTAAATATTATGGGGCATATTAAATTTGAATATAGCGACACCAGTTAGGATCATACGGTTCCCTCGTTTTGGTACCACTATTTTTTATTAGATTCACTTAATCAAAATGAATTTACTAAACTCAAATCAACGAGTTCCATACTTTCATTTAGACCTTAGGAAATCTCGTTAACAACTGTAGGTTACATCTTCCAAGGCATTCCCAATCATCCGATACAGATATCTTAATTTAGTTGCAATTGTTGTTTTGTGATGTTTGTGATTAAATTTTGAGTTATTTTATATTTTGAATGTTGTGGCGGTGAGTTTTATCTTGATTGATTTTAGTTTTGATTTTGTTTTTACAGCTATCCTAGCAGTTTTGGTTTTCATGCAGGGTGACATCGTTGTTTAACATGCAAGTTTTGTAAGTGTAAAAATATAGTGTGGGGAGTACAGGAAAAGACGACATTGAAAACTGTAAAAGCATACCTGACGATTCTTCTCATTCCACCACCTGAAAGGTTAGCACTTGCAAGACATGTACATAACATTGCAAGGAACTTAAATTGCAAGTGTAGAAGAACGTTTAGCTACCAAACCCCAGGCTATGATTTTATTGAGTCTTGGAAGATCCTAGTGGATAATTTTAGAACAAAATACGATAAGTTCAATTTGTCCTTCAAAATATCCAAAAGATTTCAATGTGCTCGGGGTATGACCCTGAACTATTTTAAAGATCTCTTGAATTATTTTGAGTTCATTTTTAAATTTATCATATTTTTCCATTAACCATCTGAGTTTAGAGTGTGGCTACCATGTGGCTCAGTGAAACTTAACAATTTAATTTCCCCAAGGATAGGATACTCAATTAATCAATTGATGTTTCATTTAAAAGTTATGTGAGTGGGTGCCCCTGAAGCAAGTCTAGGTTATTTAAGATTATGGTTCCCACAATTAAGGTCAAGCTTGTAGTGTTTAAAAATGTTAATCACCAATTATGTTCTCTTCTAAATCCAATCAATTGAGCTTAGATATTGAACCTATGTCACTACTAAGCCTTTAACAATCATGATAGATGAAAATGTGATTATCAAAATTTTGATTTCAGTGACGTGTATTCTTATCGAATAGTCAAACTATCCTCAACTTTGGGCTTAAGAAAAGTGAATTTCCATCTTTCTGACTTAAGTCCATCACTTAAGAATCGTCTGATCTTAATTGACTTCCAAGTCATGTAGATTAAGAGGATTATGGTTTTGTTGATGTTGTGTAAGGATAGTGAGTAAGTTTCTACCTTTTAATCTCATTGTATTTCAAACATCGAAATATGTTTATTAAGATCAAAATTACTCATTTTCCTTTTAGTTAATCCTAAATTTTGATTAGGGCACCAAAGTCTAAAATCTTCATTTTTCCCTTAGGGCACTTCACCTCATAACTCATTAAACACAACTTAAATGACTTTGAGAGTTTAAAATGTCATATTCATGAGGTAATTATAATGTTAGAGGAGAACTTGTGGACCTCTCAAAATTTTAATTTAATTTAGATAATTATTTAAATTTTTAAAATAGGATTTTCGAAAGTTGATTTGTTTAACTTTTCAAAATGAAGTTTTTATTTATGAGAAAATGATTAAAGGTTTTCTTATGTCAGAGAAATACTTAGACAAAATTTCATGGTCTTTTGAATTAATTTATTATAATTATTTTAATGGGAGAATAAGGAAAATTCACTTTTAAGCCTTTAAAATTATTTTTAATTCATAAAAAATTAGGAAAAAAAATTTCAATGGGTCCCAAGTGATCAGGGAGAAATTTGGCACATTTTGAAGTATTTTAGTATTTTTGGGATTTTTAATTATTTTAATTATTTTAAATTTAAAAGAAGACTAAGAAATCAAGTATTTTACGAAAAATAAATTTTATTTTTCATAAGTTCCCCTGATTACAAGGAACTCAGAAAAAATACTTTTCATAATTTTTCCAAGTGTATTTAATTTATTATAATTATTTTTGTACAAAAATACAAGGTTTCTTTGAAAATCAACTTTGGTGCTTAAACTTAGGGCCTATTTGGTTCGACGTTATCTCTGCGGAGCTGCATTGTGCCGCAAAATCACGAGCAATTTTTTTGTTTGTTTCGGCGTCCCACTAGCCGCGGGCCGCGTATTTGGCGTAAAGCCGGCAGCGGGATCGACCCCGTGGCCTGCATTAAGGATCGTGTTAAGGGTGATGTTTCCTCTTCTGCCTCGCCTCGCGAAGCCGATCTCTGCCCTTCTGCCCCACCTTGCGAGTCGATCTCTGCCCTAGATCCATGTCTCGCTTCCCCGTCCGTCCTTCCTCTGCTCCTGATCTCTCGCGAAGCACAGTGCCACGCTGCGCTACTCCTTCCACCTTCGACCAAAGAGCCAAAGTCGTCGACTCCTTCTTCCACCTTCGACAGAAGAGCCAAAGCCAACTACTGCTTCTTCCACCTTTTGCTTCATCGCTACTGATGGCCATGATTCTGAGCAAAATTGGGATGGAGGGATTGCGATTTTAATTTTGTTAATTTTGTTAAGTTATTAATAAGTAATGATTAAAATTCATATATTTTTAATTTACTTATGATTAGATAGATTTATATGCTAATATTTAATGATTAATTAATTTATTTATAAATATTTTTTTATGTTTTTTAATTATGTGATAAAGATATAAATAATTACTATTTAATTATTAATTAATATAAATTTATTATTTAAATTTGTTTACTAAAGATATTATTTTATGTTATATTTTACACAGTTTTATTGAATTGGGCAAAATAACCATTTTTACAGAGAAACATGTTTCATAGCTGTTGTCACGCAGCTGAACCAAACAGACAACTAGCTCCCCCACAGCTGCTTCTCCGCAGCTGCTTCCTGGGACAACGCACAGCTGCAAAGCTGAGAAGCTGCAGTTGCGCCAAACAGACCCTTAGTCAAATAATTTTTAAATTTTTGCAGTAAGTAAACATGATTTCTATGGACAGTGGGGAAGTGATTTTGTCAATTTTGGATAAGTAGTTAATTTACATAAATTAATTTAAAATATATGCATTTAATTAAATATAAGAATGTACAAGAAGATTCAAAACATCACAATATTTTTTCTGAACTTCTCTGACCACAAGATCCTACTAAATTTATTCCCACAATTTTCCAAGTGATATTTGATTTATATAACTAAAATAAGCCAAAAAGGTCACTCTAACTTGAAAATTAGGGACAGGAGCATAGAAAGGTCCTATAACCTTGGAAAAATCAAAAGACATAGTCTCTATCATGAGGAACAAACCCTTAAAATTTCAAGTCATGGTGGACAAAGATTAGTCATGGAGAATTAAAATACCACAGAGAGTATTTAATTCATTAAAAACCAAGGAGTAAGAAAATATTTTTTTTAGTTCACATTATTCTCCTCTGTTCACTGAGCAAGAAGATATTTTTCTATTTTTTATGATTTTTCTAGTAAAAGATATGGATTTTTTAACTTTAAGCATTTAAAATAATTCAAAAATCCCTATTTTTCTATTTATGCCGCACGACGCCAACTCATCTTACGACAGCTCCGAACTCACACGTGACGCGCTCTTCTTCGGCACCGCCATCCACTTCAGCTGCCACGCGGCCCACAATTCATGCACCATCTACTTGCCCGGCTTGATCTCCTCCGTTGGTTGGATACACACGTGATTGGGCTCTCCATTATCGTCTCCTTCGTTATCGTCTCCAAGTGACTTAACCCGTAAGTCGTTCACACTAAAACCTTAAGATCTCAAGCTAGACTCAGCCAACACGCATGGAGTTTGTTTCTGAACCTTCATCTACTCAAGACAAACACATCTATATGGTTAATCAAGTATGAAATCAAGTCATTACAGATGG
The DNA here is from genome assembly GCA_002079205.1 of Phalaenopsis hybrid cultivar. NCBI lineage: Eukaryota > Viridiplantae > Streptophyta > Magnoliopsida > Asparagales > Orchidaceae > Phalaenopsis > Phalaenopsis hybrid cultivar. The sequence goes on from JXCR01146166.1 coordinate 292,201, forward strand.
AGAATCAAATTAAGCTCGGATTGTGGTTGAGGTTCAATACCTTTGTCTGAGGGGGGTGCCTCAATCAAATGGTTGTGATAGCTTTGATTGGACCGAGAAAACCTCCAGATGAAGTCTCAAGTAATGGTGAATTATCTAGGTATGAATTCGATCAAGCTTGATTTTAGGTGTTGGTCTAGAGCTAGGTTAGAGGCTATTTGATAAGGGGCTTTTGTGGGGAATCAACTTCTTTAATTGTGGGGATGGCGTGCACACAATTAATTGGAGTTTGGTTCATTGTGGAGGTGTGGAGAGATCCGTCCTGGTTTTGGGGCAAATTTCAGTGAATAAATTGGCTCTATGGGGTGGCTATCAGTGGCTGAGAGCAAGGGGATTGCACTTGGGATGGTTTGGGGAAGCTCTGGTGAGATTTTGGCAGAGTTTTCTTAAGGTTCCAAGCACTCCCTTCCTTTGCTGTGGAGAGGTCAATTTAAAGCCATGGTTTCCTGGTGGAGCTCAGGGCTTGGAGTTCGGTGCTAAAGCTTGCTGAGGTGGAGGGAAGAAAGGCTCTAATGGCCAATGAGAGTGAGCCAAGTCAGGGAAGTTCAATTTTGGGGTTTGGCCATTTGGTTTCCTTTGGGGTGATTGTTTTGGGTGGCCGAGGAGGTGGCTGGCTAGAGTATGGTCCCTTCTTGGCTCGAGGAAGCCAGGGAGTTGCTAATGATGGTTAACTTTTAAGAGTAAGTGATTATCAAGGAGATATTTCAAGTTTTGGCCAAATATGGGGTGAAATCACTTAAATCAAGTGACCATTGGTCCATAGCTCATCTTGGTTGGTTTAGGCGGTTTTAGTCTGATCCAAAGGGTGTACTTGGTGGCTGTAGTGTAATCAATTTGGTGGCTTAGGCATAACTAAGTCAATTTTTAGTAAAGGGGGTTCAATTTGGGTCAAATAGCTAGAAGTTGGGTTTGGGCTAGGTTAGTCATGACATTGAGTTCAATTGATTGATCAACATGGTTTGAATGATTGTCATGAAGATTTTTTGTGAAGGATTGAAGTAATTTTAAGTTCAATTGGAAGCTCAATTTGAAAGATTTTGGGATTTTGGTCAATTTGGGCATGTTGGACTAGACTTGGGTCTAAGTTTAGCTAAGGATGGACTAAGCCCAAATTGGTGGTTCAAAATGGTTTATAGGAATATCATTAAGAGTTTTAAACATAAATTGGGTGTCGGGCATTCAATTTGGTGGAATTTGGAGACAGCCAATTTGGGGCAAATTTGGGGATTTTGAACTTGGGTTAAAATTAAATGAAATTGAGGCTTCACCAAGGCCAATTGAAAGTTCAATTTGGTGTGTAAGAGTGTTATTAAGAGTTTAGGACCAAAATTGGGGCAAATTGAATAGGCTATGGAGTTCAATTAGGCAAGATTAAGTCATATGGTAAAAATTAGGGGTTTTGATTTGGATCAAAATTGAGCTCAAACCATGGGCCAATTAGGCTTGGATTTGGTTTGGATTGTTCATATGAAAGGTAAATTTGAGTTTAGAATTGAAATTGAGGGAAATTAGGTCTAAATTGATGGACATTTGAGATGAATTTTAGGAAATTGGGTCTTTAAAGGCAATTTGGGGGTTTTTGTCAAAATGGTAAAATTGGCCAAATTATGTCCAATTGGAGGGTCCAAATTGGTTTTGGAGACACTTGAGATGATTTTAAAGTTTTGGGAAAGTTTGAGGTGCTAAGGGTATTTTTTTGAAATTTTGGCAAATTTAGGGGGGTATTTTAGTAATTTTGGCAACTTTGGGTGGTTTTAAGCAATTTGGGTTTTTTTAAATGGTTTGAAATGATTGTTGAAAAAATTTGGGTATTTTGGATGAAATTGAGATTTTTGGACAAATTTGGGATTTGCGGATGTTTAGGTAATTTGGGTAGGTTTGGGGGTAAAAAGGTCAAATTGGAAACTTTGGTAGAATTGGGGTGCCAACCATCCTACATGAGCTATGGACCAATGAAATCTCCATTAGGGTCCTCTATGTACTGGTCTTAGGTAAACCCTAGCCTAGGGCTAGTGGCATGAGTCTCCCAAAAGATCAAGGGATCAAAGTTAATAAGTTAGGTTTTAGGGTTGTGAGTGGATATAGGTGATAGTGAATGTACTGAGCTAGCTCCAAACCAACACCCAAGGTCAACCCTAAGGTCAAACAGTTCTATGGGGTCTCTCCTTAAGATCCTCCATACTGAGCCACCTTTTAAGTGCTAGAGGTTAGAACCAATATGTGGAACTTCAACTTGAGGAAGGAAGAGTTTAGAATTTCTAATGGTAATGGTTCCTTTTCTAGTTTTCTAAGAATAGTCAACAGGAAAGTCCTGTCGCTGGACCTTAGGCAATTAAAGAGGGAAAACTAAACCACAACCAAAAGTGAGGTCAACAGGTTTACAGGTTAATTACTTTACTCAAGCTATGACAACTGACAACCTAAGAATATCGGGGGTAATGATCTTATCGTGTTCCTATCGTCTCCCTTATTAAACGTCTTGGAGATAGGATATATTATTTCAAATCTCACTTCTTATCCCTCATTTAGGACACATTAACATTATCTTCATCACTCTAGCCACCTATACCTCAGATTTACACAAACTCGATGATCCATATGTAACAAAAGAAATATCCCCATTTGCTCACAAGAATTTAAATACCGTATAGCAGACCTAAATCCTTGAGCATTGGGTCATCAATGTAAGATAAGTAGTGTAGGGAATTTTATTGATTTATGTGGATTATCGGGTCCCGAGGCATAACTTGATGGGTCCCTAGAAATTTTAAGGATAATTTTACTTAACAAAGCATAATAATTTCAGTTGTCCTTCAAAAAATCCAAAATATTGTAAAAGTGTCCAGGGCATAGCCCTAAACAACCCTTTAAGTCTTCTGAATAATTTTGAGTTCATTTGAACTTATTATGTTGTTAAATTAATCATTCAAAGCTAAATTAAGCTTCCATGGTGATTTTTTACCCTATGCTCCTGAACCTTGTTGATTTAATTATCCCATGAGCGGAGTAATTGAGTATTTATTTGATGTTCTATTAAGTAATTATGTGAGTGGGTGCCCTTAAGGGCAAGTTGAATTATTAAGGTCCTTGTACTCATAATTAAAATTGGGCTTGTAGTGCTTTGAAGGTATTCATGATTGGATATATTTCATTTTCTAAACCTCATTAAGCAAATTCAAATCAGGCCTAGTTCACTACTAAGCACTTAAGTTTTCTTTTATGGATAAACATGTAAAAATCATAAATGTCAGATTAAATGGATTTAATTCTTATTGAAAGATTGTACTTATCATTTATTCATCGATTATGGGTTTCAAATGAGTAAGTTATCATCTTCTGAGCTCAAGCTCACAACCCTGAGATCATCCAATTAGATCAACTTCCAAGTCACAATAATTAAGAAAAACTACAATTTTACCCTTATCCTAAAAAATTGATGAGTTGGTTTATACCACTTAAACCCTAATGTTTTAGACATCCAATAGAGTTCATTATAATCAATATTACCCATTTACCATTTGACTTAGCCTAAATTTTATTTGGAGCTTCAAAATCTATAATTACCATTTTGCCTTAGGGCTTTCCACTTCATAACTCCTTAAATTTAACTCAAATGATTTTGAAATTTTTTTGGTACCCTACTCATTGGTCAATTAAAATATCAGAGGAGGACATATATTTTTCTGATTTTTATTTAGTTTTTTATTATTTTAGCTAAAAAATAGAGATTTTCAATGTTAATTCATCTAGTTGACCAAAACAAATTTTCTATCCTTAGAAAATTTTTAAGAGATTCACCTAAATCAGAGGACCTCTGAGGATAATTTTCATAATTTATTGAGTTATATTTTAATTATTATAATTATTTGCTAATTTTGGTAATTAATTAAATAGAAAATATAATTTAAATTTAAAATTTACTTCTTATATTTTTCTTTAGTATCTCTTAGTTCAAAGAACTCAGAGCAACAAATTTTGCATTTTTTAATTTTTATTTTATTTATTATAATTATTTTTATGTAAAATTAAGAAAAATACATTTTAGGTATTTAAAAATACATTACCTTATAAAGAAAATTAGGAAAATATTGTGAGTGGTCCCAAGTGATCGGGAAATAATTTGTGACATTTGGGTGCATTTTTGTATTTTCTTGATTTTTAATTATTTTTAATTTAAAAAATAGTCAAAATTGAACTTCTTAATTTAACATCAATTTTATTTTTCTTGGATTCTTCTGGTCGCAAGGGACACTCCAAACCATTTTTCATAATTTTCTGATTTATATTTTATTTATTATAATTATTTTAGTGCAAACATGTCAAAAAAGAGACATTGATATTAAGGACAATTCAAATGGGTCTCAAATTTGTACAGAGGCTTAATATACCCATTATCTTATATGTGGACAAATTTTTTGTGATTTTTTGAGTTATCTTTTGTTTTTATAATTATTCATGAGTTTTAAAGATTTAATAAATGAAAATTTTCCTTTAATTTTTTAAGCTTCAATTATATTTTTCCTAAGGTCCTCTGATCACAGTGAACATAGCATAGTAAGTCTTGTATTTTTTTGTTTATATTTTACTTTTTTTGAATAATTTAATTTAAATGAAGGTACCTAACATGGAAAATTAGGGATTTCAATCCTAGGGGTATTATCTGACTTTGAAAGAATTGGAGAACACTCCTAAGTACCTGAAGACCAGACCCTCCAAATTTCATGTCATGGTGGTTAATATTTAATTATTTATGATTAAAATAAATTTTTGAGTATTTAATTAATTAAAAATAGAAGAGATGACAAAAAAATTAAATTTTTTGTTCATAATATTCTCCTCAATTCATAAAATTAGAGAACACTTCTAAGTATATGAAGATCAAGCCCTCCAAATTTCATTTCATGGTGGTTAATATTTAATTATTTATGATGAAAATAATTTTGGAGTATTTAATTAATTAAAAATAAAAGAGATGATAGAAAANTATTTTATTTATTATAATTATTTTAGTGCAAACATGTCAAAAAAGAGACATTGATATTAAGGACAATTCAAATGGGTCTCAAATTTGTACAGAGGCTTAATATACCCATTATCTTATATGTGGACAAATTTTTTGTGATTTTTTGAGTTATCTTTTGTTTTTATAATTATTCATGAGTTTTAAAGATTTAATAAATGAAAATTTTCCTTTAATTTTTTAAGCTTCAATTATATTTTTCCTAAGGTCCTCTGATCACAGTGAACATAGCATAGTAAGTCTTGTATTTTTTTGTTTATATTTTACTTTTTTTGAATAATTTAATTTAAATGAAGGTACCTAACATGGAAAATTAGGGATTTCAATCCTAGGGGTATTATCTGACTTTGAAAGAATTGGAGAACACTCCTAAGTACCTGAAGACCAGACCCTCCAAATTTCATGTCATGGTGGTTAATATTTAATTATTTATGATTAAAATAAATTTTTGAGTATTTAATTAATTAAAAATAGAAGAGATGACAAAAAAATTAAATTTTTTGTTCATAATATTCTCCTCAATTCATAAAATTAGAGAACACTTCTAAGTATATGAAGATCAAGCCCTCCAAATTTCATTTCATGGTGGTTAATATTTAATTATTTATGATGAAAATAATTTTGGAGTATTTAATTAATTAAAAATAAAAGAGATGATAGAAAANGGAGGAAACTCTAAAACAAATTGACAGAGTTTCCTCAAGGAATTAGCAACTTTCTATATTTGGCTGTGAGAGAGGTGGTTTCAATAGAGGAGGAAGGAGGACTTAATTGACTAAGCTAGTGGATGCAAAGTGTTACCTCCTATCATCCAACTCCGAGGTATAGTGCCAAGTTTCTTCTTATTTTGTGCTTTAGAGTAGTGGTGATGACGTCAGTGAGTCCTTCAAAATTTTGAATGCCGACTCACAATCAATCATCCATTCAATGTGTTGATTATTTCTTTGCTCCTCGAAAAATGACACACATTTACTACCAGACTTCAAGATGAAATGGCTCAGTCTCGTCACCCAACCAGCTAGTCTTTGTACTTCCTTAGCATTTCAAGGGGATGAAATTTCTAGAATTACTCAGACCTTTTCTGGATTGACTTTTTGATTATTGAAAGTAAAAAAAAAAGAAGCCCAGGAATTTACCGATCTCTTCTCTAAAAGTGTATGGAAACTGTAAGCTATAAGATTCATGTTGTCATTTAACTGTAATACAACGGTCATTAGTAGATCGATGCATTTTAGTTTGGTTGACCAAGGTGATTAGTTTTGTGGTGTTGCTCCTGCCGAGTAATGTCGATTGATTGACTAGTTGTAATTGAACATTTTTAAAAGAGATTTAGGTAGTTGAGATCGTAAGTGCAGTCCGTCGATTGAATCCCTCGAAAGCATGGGTTTGCCCACCCAATGGAGCAATCGGTCGTCTAACAACTGGTCAGGCCATGCTTATTGAACTTGTCTCTTAATTGCCCGGTTGTCGTCCTTGATCATCGGATTGCTTTGAGATTTGTGTTGGTGTAGGCACCAAGATATAAGTACGGCCTAATGTGTTGTGCTGATGGCAACTTTTTTTCTGGTAGGTTAAAATTTCAAATTTTATTTCTAACCAATATACTGTAAGCCCTATCACCAATCAATAGATTATGAGTTCTAGTAATAACAGTTCTGAAGGTATAAACTTCCACTATAAGGCCAGGATTCGATTCAAAACTTGTACCAGCCTTCGTTCGTGGTGCTGCAGAGCCCGTGTTTAACTTTTACTGCTGTAAAGCTTTGAGCTTCCCTGCAATACTGCACAAAAGAGATTTCCGTGCCATCTATTTTGCCTCTCCCACCAAATTTTGTCCACCGTCTCCCTCTCCACTTGTTCACCATTTGAATCTCCAAAAGCTATTGCTCTCAATTTTGTTGGCGGAAAAGAAGAAAAACCGACCATAGCGCGATCAGGTTTCTTTTCAACAACCAGGTCCACTGGTCCCGCCTCCATCAAGCCTTTCTGTAAGCTTCGAATAAAGCCGTCTTTCAAGGATTTCAAATTTATGAGCTCTCCTGTATGACCCAGACGAACCATGGTGCAGGCAATACAAAAAATCAAAGAAAAAAAAAAGAGTTTTGGCTTATAGTGGGATTGATGAAAATTATTAGAGTATTGACCTTTGGTATAGATGAATTTCATAAATTGTGGAATGAAGTCAAATTAGTACATCACTGCCCTTTTGGTATAGATTCAGAGCCTTCGAGTTTTGAAACCTCTGAGACGATCTGCACAAAGGTTTGCAAAACTACAATGCCAGTTGCTTACCGGATTTTATTTGAGCAAAACTATCCAATCCAATTTGTGGCGTCGAAGAAGTATTCTAACATGGCTGTTTTGCAATCATATTTTAGGCATTTAGATACAAAGATTATTGATTCCTCACCAGCAAATTGTTATTCTTTAGCACAAATCTCACTTCAAAAAAAAATTTAGATTCAAATTCAACATCATCCAGAGGCTCGATTTTACCAAGTTTATAATGAAATTAACTGTTTCAACAAGACCAAGCCAAGATACCAAAATTGGTTTAATCTTAAGTCCAATCATGTTTTTGTGAAGCCATTAAAACACATTTGAAAGCTTCAGACCATTTATTGGCCGATCAATTGAATTCAGAATTTGACATATATATATTCAATCTAACTGACAAGACTACTTGAGCTAATACATGTAACTTGCATATCTCATCAAAACTTATACATTGGCCACTCATAAGAACTATGTTAACCCAACTAGATAAAATTAGTTTACCAAAACTCCATTAAGTCTAACTGACAAGACTAATTGATCCATTGCTAAATTAAACCAAAGATTATGCTATTTTTGTGCCTTTACGTCTTGCACATTTAAAAGCTTTGCTTGATAGTAGAGGAATCATAACATAAATGGACCTCAAAACCTTTATCCAACTCTCCCTGGATCTTTTTCTCATCAAGAAAATTACAAATATATTATGGTTATGTATCTAGAATAAAATGAGGGTAGGATTTTCATTTGATAGTCCATCATGGCCATTCAAACTTTGCCTATCCACTTTTTCAAAAATTGAAATACTTGAAAAAACATAGCCTTCTTACATCCATTACAATCTCTAAGGCATAAGAAAGCTTTATGCAATTAATCATCACAAAAAAATGTGTGAGCGAAGATCCAAAATTATGACCTTTTAATGGCACTTTCTGATGGTAAAATTCTTCATTTTTTCTTCTTACATCGTTGAAATCAAAAGATCTTCAATTGACGAATCTACCTTAGTGTAGAGCTAAAAGATGACATGTTTATCATCTAATTTTTACTAAATTAAATGAATGTTTATGATTTTGTTATATCATAATATTTTTTTATTAACCTTCTAAGTGATGAATTCATCTTGCATGGCTCGTGGCATTTATACTTAAACTATAAATCCAATGTCCCATGAAAATGGATGATATAGGAGGCAAGAAGGCTTCATAATTCTTTTTTAAATGAACATAAACAACTCTTAAGACTTTAAAAATTAAAATCTTAAAGTAGAAAAGTTCCCATAAATNAAATGAACATAAACAACTCTTAAGACTTTAAAAATTAAAATCTTAAAGTAGAAAAGTTCCCAAAAATGTAAAATAATGTTTTTTTAAAAAAAGCTTATATAGGCTATACTAATAATCACTTAACCTAAATTTATTTTAATCTGTGTTTATGAGATTCATTATTTTCATAAGCTTTCAAAAACTTATTAAATATAGTTAATGAATTTCTAAAATAATAAGATCGGTTCAAATTATGTTTTATACTCTCCATATATGAGATTAATTCCTTTAGGTCAATTGTGAGCAAAACCCAATTTAACCTTATTACATTCTTGTTTCTTCACTTAATGTTTGATTTTTACATGAAGGTTTCTTACAACCATTTAATATGTTTTAGGTTAGCCATTGCTCACTTTATGACAAATTTAAATTTTTAGAGTTCACTTGTTTAGAGTAAAACAACAAATAGTCTTATTATTCATTATGCTCCAATCCTTAGTTCCCCTACCTCTTTAACCCAAATCAAATAAGTTATTCCCTTGAATTTAAACTCAAAGTTTCTAGGCATATTCCTAATTTTAAGTTTCAGAACTATAAACCATGCATACAAGTTCACATTTAGTTTTCTTAGCCCAGCTTGACAAACAATGCCCTTCTTATA
>JXCR01146166.1:309551-328524 GCA_002079205.1 Phalaenopsis hybrid cultivar
GAGATGATCTTTCAGAACAATCTTTGGGCTTCGAAGGATTTGGAGGAGCTTCTCTCTTGCTATCTTTATTTCAATTCGGACGAGTATCACCATCTCATCGTGCAGGCTTTCAAGCAAATCTGGTTTGATCTTACTGTCATGAACCTGCCATACAAGTAGCTTGAATATATATTTATATATATATCTATATACATATATTTCAATTTGTTTGTGCAATTTGAGTAGTTCTTGCTTGTTTAAATTCTGATCAAGTTGTGATTTTCTTTTAGAATTTGATGACGCTGTGATATTATATTGAAACACTTAAGAAATACTGGATGATTTTCAATTTGAATCCACTATTGAATAGCTCACAATTTTTTTTATTTTTTTGCTTAATTTTAAATATCTATTTCGATATTTATATGCCATCTAATTAGTTCTGTCTTACTTGAATTCAATCTAAATTTAGCTTGAGTTAAACTACATCATGGAGAAAAATATGCGTACGAAAGACGTACGCAGCGTTGCGAACGTCAGTATGTTACATGGAGAGTTTTGTGTGGTTATATCCGTGTTATACCCTCTGTAACCTCCAAGTAACCTATCTTTAATCTCGTGTAACCTACAAATGTATGAAAACCGAAGCACAAAACTTACTAAAAGGTACAGTTATGTTACAAGTAGGTTACAGAGAGATTACAGGGGGTATAACACATATATAACCCCCAATACCCTCCCTGTAACCTACCGACATACGCAGCACTGCGTACATCTTACATACGCAATTTGTTCTCCTGCATCATGGTAGCTAGTTGTTGCATCAAAATTTAATCTCATACATTTAATTTTCCAACAAAAATTCCAAGGCACGCATACAACGCCAAAGCCGTGGATCGCAAATCTAATATTTTATAGCCCTTAGGATTTGTGAAGGCGGGTTATGAATTGTTCACATTGGATTATCTTGTTTTTATAGATCAAAAAATAAAACTTTTTTTATCTCAGATTTAATTCAAATTAATCTTATTCAGGCAATTTAAAATTGAATCGATTGGATCTATACCCTTTGGTTTGAACTAGATGCTAATTATTAGTTATTAGGCTAGCAAGGCCTTGACGACTGCATTTCAAAATCAAATGATTCTTTCTTTATTATTTTATGGTTCTGTGGGCACTCTACATATGAGGGCATNCTCTTTAACCCAAATCAAATAAGTTATTCCCTTGAATTTAAACTCAAAGTTTCTAGGCATATTCCTAATTTTAAGTTTCAGAACTATAAACCATGCATACAAGTTCACATTTAGTTTTCTTNTTCTTTAACCCAAATCAAATAAGTTATTCCCTTGAATTTAAACTCAAAATTTCTAGGCATATTCCTAATTTTAAGTTTCAGAACTATAAACCATGCATACAAGTTCACATTTAGTTTTCTTAGCCCAGCTTGACAAACAATGCCCTTCTTATAAACCCAAATTCCATATCACTCCATAAATTTTAACCTTAAAGCCATAATTTAAAACCTTAAAGCTATAGTTAACCTCTCTTGATCCAATCATAAAGTTATAGAGTAAACTTCTTTTATTAAAAGTTTCAAAATATATGCATTTACTTAGTATTCTAATTTATATAATTCAAATTCATAAATACTTAACATAACATTCAGATAAATATTAAATAAAAATTTTTGTAATTTCAAAAGCCTTTTCATATGCTATTTTCTTAGCCCCTTTTATATTTTTCTTGGTCCATCTAACAAACACACATCTTTTCATACTTAAAGATTAAGAGAATCTTTCAAGTAATAAAAGATACTTAGAATTCTATTTGATAAAATGATTTATAAGTTCTCTTCAAAGTAAAAATTTTATATCACTATATGACCGACTTTTCTGTAAATCGACAAATAAAAGAATTTGATGGCGCTAGTAGAAGATTTAATTTCCAGCAATGACGTCCAAAGACTTGCTCGCGGCTTTATAGATGTGTTTGATTTGATTAAGATGTATAAATATAATATTCAATATGTTAAAGTCGAATTTGTCAACGCAAGTATACGTATCAGTCAAGTAATATAGGGCTCTAATGGAGTCCTAGATATCGATCCCACAGGGAGTAGTTTAGAATTACATACTAANCTTTACTTAGTATTCTAATTTATATAATTCAAATTCATAACTACTTAACATAACATTCAGATAAATATTAAATAAAATTTTTTGTAATTTCAAAAGCCTTTTCATATGCTATTTTCTTAGCCCTATTAATAGAATTTCACTAAGTGAAACCCTTCTAGATTTTTTCTTGGTCCATCTAACAAACACACATCTTTTCATACTTAAAGATTAAGAGAATCTTTCAAGTAATAAAAGATACTTAGGTTTCTATTTGATAAAATGATTTATAAGTTCTCTTCAAAGTAAAAAATTTATATCACTATATGACCGACTTTTTTGTAAATCGACAAATACAAGAATTTGATGGCGCTACTAGAAGATTTAATTCCAACAACGACGTCCAAAGACTTGATCGTGGCTTTATAGATGTGTTTGATTTGATTAAGATGTATAAATATAATATTCAATAATGTTAAAGTTGAATTTGTCAACGCAAGTATATATATCACTCAAGTAATATAGGGCTCTAATGGAGTCCTTGATATCGATCCCACAGGGAATAATTTAGAATTACAGACTAAGACCTTAGAAAAGCAAGACTTTAATCACAACAATGATGTTCAATTTACTTATCTATCACTAATAGGCAATCGAAACAAATATATAATTTTAATAACTAATAAATAAATAGTGATATAAAGTAGGGTTTAATTGTGATATTCAATATATAAGAAAGCATCCTTCTCCTTGTCAAGTATAGTGAAATGATCTAATGTGAGTTCAATACGAAAAAACATCATTCTCCTTGTCAAGAAATTATAGCTAATGAGGTTTTTAATGTGATATTCAATATATAAGAAAGCATCTTTCTCCTTGTCAAGAAATTATAGTGAAGTTCAAATGTGATATTCAATATATAAGAAAACATCATTCTCCTTGTCAAGAAATTATAGTGAATGGAGGTTTAATTTGTGATATTCAATATCTAAGAAAGCATCCTTCTCCTTGTCAAGAAATTATATTGAATGGATTGAGGTTTTTAATGTGATATTCAATATATAAGAAAACATCCTTCTCCTTGTCAAGAAATTATAGTGAATGGACTGTGATATTCAATATATAAGAAATCATCCTTCTCCTTGTCAAGAAATTATAGTGAATGGATAAGTGAATTAGTTCAAATGTATATTGTGTCAAATAGGAGCATACCTATTCTTTACCCTTGGGTCCAGGCATAAAGAACATTGGAATCATTCTCCTTGTCAAGAAATTATAGTGAATGGATAAAGTGAATCAGTTCAAATTATATTGCGCCAAATAGGAGCATACCTATTCTTTACCCTTTGGTCCGGGCATAAAAAACATTGACTAATCATTTGGTCCAGGCATAAAGAACATTGACTAATCCTATGCTTGGTTACTGATTCTGCGGCTAAATATTCTTTACCCTTTGGTCCAAGCATAAAGAACATTGACTAATCCTACACCTTGTCAAGAAATTATAGTGAATGGATAAAGTGAATCAGTTCAAATTATATTGTGCCAAATGATATATAAGAAAGCATCCTTCTCTTTGTCAAGAAATTATAGTGAATGGATAAAATGAATTAGTTCAATTTATATTAGAGCATTCTTATTCTTTACTCTTTGGTCCAGGCATAAAGGAAATTGACTAATCCTATGCTTCGTTATTGATTCTGCGGCTAGGCTGGGAGGATACCGGCTCTTACTTCGGAGCTCCCACGTTCCCCTCACCTGAGGGCTNGTGCAACAAAACATCAGAAATACATTTCTTTAAAGTGCAATATCATTAAAAACAGTATAAAATATGTTTGAAAATCTCAACATATCTTTCTTTGGTCACTATGTCTCAGGACACTATTGATGATATGCCTACCACAAAGTAAGTAGAGGAAATCTATTGAGATTTTTCATAATCTTTAAAGAATATGTACTTTCAAAGCTATAGCAACCCTTTGAGCAACAAACAACTTAAAGAAAAAAAAAATATTAATTACTCTAAAGTTATAATAAATGAATAAATTAAATAATAGGGAAGATTACACACATATCACACAATTCTTATATATTTGCATATCTCACATCTAAATTTTTATATGTACATACATATCATTTTGATGCTTTAATTTGATGCATGAAGAGTCTTTTTTAACTTTAAAATAGTGATAATATTGTTATGTTTAATGTGATATTAAAGAATTTACTGTTATGTGTGTAAATATGAATGCTTATGTCATAAATATTTTAGTACATAAGAATTATGTGCTATGAATGTAAATGCCCCTAAATATTAATGTGATAACCATATTGATCAATACATATAGATGCATTACCTTCTAGCATCCTAGGGTAAGGGATGGTTAAGATTTTTCATGTATAGGATTATAATATTTGGTGTGAAATACTTACAAGCATTTGTTATTAAATGTTGGTTTTTTATTGTGAACATTTGCAAGCTTTTTTTTCAAAAAAGTTTTAGTAAAAATATTTTTTTCCTTATAGTTAGAAGAATCACATAAAAAAATAGTATAGTTATTTTTTCTTAGATGTACTACTTTTAAATGAGAAAGTCCTAAGTACGGTCAATAACAAAAAAAACTAGCTTGATACTTATTTAGGCTAGGCAGAGTGTTAGAAAAAATTGACACACACACATGATTTTATCATTTATNAAGTCACCTTAGTAATATCATCCTTGGATTCATAGATACATAATTTCAATAAATAAATGAAGAGTATATAGAATAACCTAATTTTTATGTCCTCCAATAAACAATAGAGAAAAGAAACATTTTTCCTTAATGGCCTTGTTTTCTCTTTTTTTACCATTACAAAGGGACATCAGTGGACCATTTTACTCAAGACTTCTTGATCAACAAGTTACCTTCTAGGGTGTAGTGTGACGTTTTAGAATGGAAAAGATTATTAATGTAGTAGAAGAACATCCAAATTCATTTTTCCCATCAAATCTATGATTTAAATTTACATTAGTTCATATGTCTTAATATCATATATATTAAAATATATCTTATATACTGAACTTCTAATGAATTAACTCTAAGTTTTATCTTCAAAAGTTTGATTAGAAAGGTCATTTAAGAATATATAGATCAATCCATCAAGCTTGAAGTATCATATAAGTGCATTTACACTATTCGTAAATTGACAATTTCCCAAAAAGAAAAAATAATAATAATGTTGTTATTCTTGATTGTAAGGTTGTGCCAGAGTAAGATAACGTTAGAGGATCCCAACTCCTTGTTTGCCCACTAAAAGTTTCACATATCTTTCTTTTATCTGCCCAACAGACCCAACCTGCTATTCTAATAAATTCACAGGTGCTCTATTTGAATGAAAATGAATGCATGTAAAATTAAATCTAATGGCACTGCCATTTTATAGGAAAGTTTGGTCTCCGTCTAGTCGTGCCCATGTAGTGAGANTATATTTTAAAAAATCAATTGGCCAGATTGAAAGTAAGTTAAGATCGAAGTGAAAAGATCATCACAATTTCTTAAACATTTTCATGGCTTCACTAATGCAAATTACCATTTCACAAATCTTGAGACAAGGAGAAAGACAGAGAAAATTACTCAGAACTCATGGGGAAAACACAACAAAACTCGGAATTCATACATAAAATCAAATTCATACAAACTACAACAAGTAAATAATTTATCTCTAATTTCTTCCCAAGAACATTCCTCGAAGTTCCTCTGAATCTCTTCCTTACTTTACATCACACAGAATTCCTCTTCGAACTAGCAAGGAGGAATAAATCTCTCACTTTCCCTCCACTCTTACAATCTCTCAAATAATTCCTTACAATTGTTACACTCTATTGGAAATTCTATACACTAATGGTAACCTCCAATGCCTCTAGCACACCTCTATTTTCAACCAAAATGTTCTTTTAAAGTTGTGGATGAGCTTTCCCAAGAGTTGCCTAAGCATCCCTTCAAATTTTGGTCTTATCCAAAGCTTGAGTAAGCATACCGTCGATCTCGCCGTCAGCGGCCTTAAGGGCGCCGTCGGCGGGCTTCTGGAGAATTTTTTCCTGTAGTCTCGGGAAAATCTTGCCTTCGGCGGCGTCGAGAGCGCTGTCGGCGGCCTAGTTCAAATCTCCACATTTTGGTCATTTTCGCTCCAAATTTGCTCCTTTTTGCATCTTTTTGCTCCAACGACCCTAATTCATCATTCCTGCAACAAAACATCAAAAATACATTTCTTTANATATGAGATTAATTCCTTTAGGTCAATTGTGAGCAAAACCCAATTTAACCTTATTACATTCTTGTTTCTTCACTTAATGTTTGATTTTTACATGAAGGTTTCTTACAACCATTTAATATGTTTTAGGTTAGCCATTGCTCACTTTATGACAAATTTAAATTTTTAGAGTTCACTTGTTTAGAGTAAAACAACAAATAGTCTTATTATTCATTATGCTCCAATCCTTAGTTCCCCTACTTCTTTAACCCAAATCAAATAAGTTATTCCCTTGAATTTAAACTCAAAATTTCTAGGCATATTCCTAATTTTAAGTTTCAGAACTATAAACCATGCATACAAGTTCACATTTAGTTTTCTTAGCCCAGCTTGACAAACAATGCCCTTCTTATAAACCCAAATTCCATATCACTCCATAAATTTTAACCTTAAAGCCATAATTTAAAACCTTAAAGCTATAGTTAACCTCTCTTGATCCAATCATAAAGTTATAGAGTAAACTTCTTTTATTAAAAGTTTCAAAATATATGCATTTACTTAGTATTCTAATTTATATAATTCAAATTCATAAATACTTAACATAACATTCAGATAAATATTAAATAAAAATTTTTGTAATTTCAAAAGCCTTTTCATATGCTATTTTCTTAGCCCCTTTTATATTTTTCTTGGTCCATCTAACAAACACACATCTTTTCATACTTAAAGATTAAGAGAATCTTTCAAGTAATAAAAGATACTTAGAATTCTATTTGATAAAATGATTTATAAGTTCTCTTCAAAGTAAAAATTTTATATCACTATATGACCGACTTTTCTGTAAATCGACAAATAAAAGAATTTGATGGCGCTAGTAGAAGATTTAATTTCCAGCAATGACGTCCAAAGACTTGCTCGCGGCTTTATAGATGTGTTTGATTTGATTAAGATGTATAAATATAATATTCAATATGTTAAAGTCGAATTTGTCAACGCAAGTATACGTATCAGTCAAGTAATATAGGGCTCTAATGGAGTCCTAGATATCGATCCCACAGGGAGTAGTTTAGAATTACATACTAAGACCTTAGAAAAGCAAGACTTTAATCACAACAATGATGTTCAATTTACTTATCTATCACTAATAGGCAATTGAAATAAATAGATAATTTTAATAACTAATAAATAAATAATGATAAAAAGTAGGGCTTAATTGTGATATTCAATATATAAGAAAGCATCCTTCTCCTTGTCAAGAAATGTAGGGTTTAATTGTGATATTCAATATATAAGAAAGCATCCTTGTCCTTGTCAAGAAATTATAGAGGTTTAATTGTGATATTCAATATATAAGAAAGCATCCTTCTCCTTGTCAATAAATTATAGTGAATGTTAGGATAATTTTAATAACTAATAAATAACTAATGATATAAAGTAGGGTTTACTAACTAATAAATAACTAATGATATAAAGTAGGGTTTAATTGTGATATTCAATATATAAGAAAACATTATAGTGAATGGATAAAATGAATTAGTTCAATTTATATTGTGTCAAATATGAGCATTCTTATTCTTTACCCTTTGGTCCAGGCATAAAGAACATTGACTAATCCTATGCTTCGTTACTGATTCTGCGGCTAGGCTGGGAGGATACCTGCTCTCACTTCGGAGCTCCCACGTTCCCCTCACCTGAGGGCTAATATCTACACATCAGCACCCAAACGATAGGACCAAATTGAGGATTTTAGTCTGTCATTCCAAAATCTCCAATTCTTCGCCCGATAATAATATTTCCCTATTTATTTGCACCCAACTTCCAAGGGGACCTCCCTGAATCTTGGATGTAATCTTCACTTTAGTTGTAAAACTCAACATATTTTAACGAATACCTCCATGAATCTTGGATGTAACATTCACTTTAGTTGTAAAACTCAATATATTTTAAAAAATCAATTACCATATTGAAAGTAAGTTAAGATCGAAGTGAAAAGATCATCACAATTTCTTAAACATTTTCATGGTTTCACCAATTCAAAATCACCATTTCACAAATCTCGAGACAAGGAGAAAGACAGAAAATTACTCAGAACTCATGGGGAAAACACAACAAAACTCGGAATTCATATATAAAATCAAAGTCATCAAACTACAACAAGTAAATAACTTATCTCTAATTTCTCCCCAAGAACACTCTTCGAAGTTCCTCTGAATCTCTTCCTTTCTTTACAACACACAAGATCTCATGGGGAAAACACAACAAAACTCAGAATTCATATATAAAATCAAAGTCATACAAACCATATCTCATGGGGAAAACACAACAAAACTCAGGACAGAGAAAACTACTCATAACTCATGGGGAAAACACAACAAAACTCAGAATTCATATATAAAATCAAAGTCATACAAACTACTCAAGTAAATAACTTATCTCTAATTTCTCCCCAAGAATACTCCTTGAAGTTCCTCTAAATCTCTTCCTTTTTTTACAGCACACAAATAAATAAACTTATCTATAATTTCTCCCCAAGAAAACACCTCGAAGTTCCTCTGAATCTCTATAAATAACTTATCTCTAATTTCTCCCCAAGAACACTCCTCAAAGTTCCTCTGAATCTCTTTCTAAAACACAACAAAACTCGGAATTCATATATAAAATCAGAAAACACAACAAAACTCAGAATTCATATATAAAATCAAAGTCATACAAACTACAACAAGTAGAAAAACACAACAAACTGAATTCATATATAAAATCAAAGTCATACAAACTACAACAAGTAACCTATTTCTAATTTCTTCCCAAGAACATTCCTCGAAGTTCCTCTGAATCTCTTCCTTACTTTACATCACACAGAATTCCTCTTCGAACTAGCAAGGAGGAATAAATCTCTCACTTTCCCTCCACTCTTACAATCTCTCGAAGAATTCCTCATAATATTGGAATTTTTCTAATCTCTAGGAACTCTCCTAGCACTTCCTTTACTCCCTATATTCTTTCCCTCGGAAAGGAGGAAGAAATCTCTCACTTTCCCTCCACTCTTACAATCTCTCAAAGAATTCCTCACAATGTTACACTTTGGAAATTCTATACACTAATGATAACTTCCAATGCCTCTAGCACACCTCTTTTTTCAGCCAAAATGTTCTTTTAAAGTTGTGGATGAGCTTTCCCAAGAGTTGCCTAAGCATCACTTCCAAATTTGGCCTTATCCAAATCCTGAGTAAGCATACCGTCGATCTCGCCGTCAGCGGCCTTAAGGGCGCCGTCGGCGGGCTTCTGGAGAATTTTTTCCTGTAGTCTCGGGAAAATCTTGCCTTCGGCGGCGTCGAGAGCGCTGTCGGCGGCCTAGTTCAAATCTCCACATTTTGGTCATTTTCGCTCCAAATTTGCTCCTTTTTGCATCTTTTTGCTCCANGAGTCACCTTAGTAATATCATCCTTGGATTCATAGATATATAATTTCAATAAATAAATGAAGAGTATAGAGAATAACCTAATTTTTATGTCCTCCAATAAACAATAGAGAAAAGAAACATTTTTCCTTAATGGCCTTGTTTTCTCTTTTTTTATCATTACAAAGGGACATCAGTGGACCATTTTACTCAAGACTTCATAATCAACAAGTTACCTTCTAAGGTGTAGTGTGACGTTTTAGAATGGAAAAGATTATTAATGTAGTAGAAGAACACCCAAATTCATTTTTCCCATCAAATCTATGATTTAAATTTACATTAGTTCATGTCTTAATATCATATATATTAAAATATATCTTATATACTGAACTTCTAATGAATTAACTCTAAGTTTTATCTTCAAAAGTTTGATTAGAAAGGTCATTTAAGAATGTATGGATCAATCCATCAAGCTTGAAGTATCATATAAGTGCATTTCCACTATTAGTAAATTGACAATTTCCCAAAAAAGAAAAAATAATAATAATGTTGTTATTCTTGATTGTAAGGTTGTGCCAGAGTAAGATAACGTTAGAGGATCCCAACTCCTTGTTTGCCCACTAAAAGTTTCACATATCTTTCTTTTATCTTCCCAACAGACCCAACCTGCTATTCTAATAAATTCACATGTGCTCTATTTGAATGAAAATGAATGCATGTAAAATCAAATCTAATGGCACTGCCATTTTATAGGAAAGTTTGGTCTCCGTCTAGTCGTGCCCATGTAGTGAGACCAGATATATCTCCATATTTAAGTTAGTATCGCATGACATTCTCATAAAATGTTTCTGCTTTCCAAATTAAACAACATCAATTAATTCAACGATGGAACCATTTCCTCAACCAAATTTATGATAATAGTGCTCGAATGCTTTGCATATTGGTTAAAAATGAAATTGAAAAAATTCAAAATATCGGGTTCAAATGTTCACTATAAGGAGTCATTTGAGGAGGTGTTACAGGAAATGGGGAAAACATTCTATTATCGTTGGGATGATAATCTTCGCCGACTTCACTTCTACCGCAAATGGCGACTTCAACCAAAGTTCAACCGTAAAGGCGCCAACAATGACGGGACTCGCTTCTTCTCTCCTCTTTCTCTCGTAATTTAACCATCTCCTATTTTTCTATTCAAACAGGAGAAATATTTCCATACGGAATACACACGTAGAGCTGTGTGCGTAATAACTCCCCAATAACCTCTGCTTCGCGGTTATTAGGGAATTATTGGGGGGTTATTGAGGTATTAATTTCAATAACATATAACTTTAATAACCTTCGCGGATTCTATTTTGATGTTATTCATAGATTATTATAGGAGTATTGGGAGGTTAATAAAATATGCACACAGAGCAACGTGCGCATTCCGTATGTAAATATTTCCTTCAAACAGACCTGTAACAGGTTGTAAGTTGAAAATGATGCTTTTTAGAATTTTGTTTTTAAATTAACTTTTCTTTGTGGTAGGAACCTATCAAATTGCGGCCTAACTGAAAAAAAAAAACATTAGTGATAATACATTTAGGAGAAATAATATTTATTAAAGGAGTGAATACATGCATACCGTGACATGAGAGTGATATTGTATCTCAACATCACCCCAATATCACCCCAAGATCACCTCAGGACAATGTGAGTACCACCAATTGGTACTCAACTCACATCATCATGTCCACACTACGATTTATACCTATATTTGATTCGGAAGATTAATAGATGTTGCCCGTNGTGCTCGAATGCTTTGCATATTGGTTAAAAATGAAATTGAAAAGATTCAAAGTATCTGGTTCAAATGTTCACTATAAGGACTCATTTGAGGAGGTGTTACAGGAAGGAAGTGGAGAAAACATTCTATTATCGTTGGGATGATAATCTTCGCTGACTTCACTTCTACCGCAAATGGCGACTTCAACCGAAGTCCAACCGTAAAGGCGCCATCAATGATGGGACTCGCTTCTTCTCTCCTATTTCTCTCGTAATTTAACCATCTCCTATTTTTCTATTCAAACAGGAGAAATATTTCCATACGGAATACGCACGCAGAACTGCGTGCGTAATAACTCCCCAATAACCCCCGCTTCGCAGTTATTAGGGAATTATTGGGAGGTTATTGAGGTTTTAATTTCAATAATATATAACTTTCTAATAACCTTCGCGGGTTCTATTTTGATGTTATTCATAGATTATTATAGGAGTATTGCAGGGTTAATAAAGTATGCACACAGAGCAACGTGTGCATTCCGTATGTAAATAAGTTGAAAATGATGCTTTTTAGAATTTTGTTTTTAAATTATCTTTTCTTTGTGGTAGGAACCTATCAAATTGCGGCCTAACTGAAAAAAAAAGGTTAGTGATGATACATTTAGGAGAATTAATATTTATTAAAGGAGGGAATACATGCATACTGTGATATGAGAGTGATATTGTATCTCAACATCACCCCAATATCACCCCAATATCATCTCTGGACAATGTCAGTACCACCGATCAGTACTTAACTCACATCATCATGTCCACACTACGATTTATACCTATATTTGATTCGGAAGATTAATAGATGTTGCCCGTTGAAGGATGGACCAGTGAATGCCACTTGGAAAATTTTGAAATCTCTTTTTCCCTTCCCCTACCTCACTTTTTGTGCTGGGTCCCAACCATGGCTTAAAGACACTGCCTTGCTTCTCTTTCTTCCACCGGTCTGCCCTGCCTCGGCTTATGAATAGAGGGAAAGCCAGCGAGAGAGAGAGAGAGAGGATTGCAAACTTTACACTTTCTTGCTTTCATCGCCTTTCTAGCTACCATACCAGCCAAGTTGAAAGGCAACTGCGCCACAAGGGCGTTATTTATTAGTTTCTGATTCCTTCTTTGAATTGTAGAAAGAAGCTTTGAGAAAGACAGAAAGGGAAAGAAAAACAAGTTTATGCCTCCTCTTTTTCCTTGCTTCTAATTTTTTGTGAATCCTATTCATGGGGAGGTGGAGATACAAATTCAGAGCTTTCCGACTATCCGAAATGATGCCAAATTCATGGCTCAATAAGCTGAGGGACATGAGAATCAGAGGAAGCAAAGATAGCAGAAAAGTTCAGAATTCCATGAAAACCGGAAGATCATTTGAGAACCAAAAGCCAAGCCGAGAAGCGCCACAAAAGCAAGCATATAACCCGAACAGACAGTCCAATTATATTCCAAGCGGAAACAGAGTAGAAAAACTTCCTTATTCTCCCACGCCTCTCGATAAACCGAGAAAAACCAAGCCAAACATTCGTAAGAATCCGCTGAGCACTCAAAACAAGCACATCTCTTCCTCTCTGTCTTCCATTAATAATTCCAAAGAACAGAGCTCCTCCTTTCCAAGCTCAGAACCAGCCCATGAAACTCCTCTGCACCACTTAGACGGTCTCTTATTCTCTACTGATTTTAATCTTTCCATTATTCTTCCTCCTATAGTGACTAAGCCCGTCAAGAAAGCGACACATGAACCCGACATAGCAGCGGGACAACCAATCCACGTAAGGAGGTTATACACGTCTCAAACTCCACGAAATAAGATGCGATTGAATTCACCCAGGCCAGCAAAGAAGAGGCTACGACAGAAGAACGGGTTGGCTGATAGCTTCGTGGTGGTCAAGTTTTCGTCAGACCCNCAACACAAAATTCAAAGGTGATCAAAAACTGTATCTCTTATCTCTCCAACATGTTTAAACACAAATATTTTCGTAATATCTACAACACCCCGATTAATGGTAAGGTAGTTCCCCCTTTGATCTATGAGGTTTATTGGAAACTTCCATAGCTTTCTACTCTTAAAATCAATTTTGATGAAAGCTTCAATGAAATGGATGTTGGGGTGGGGGAAGTTTTCAAAGATTATTCTAGTCAGTGCCTTCTCTTCTTCTATGCTCCTATAAAGGCTACTGATGCACTTGAGGTAGAACATATTACAGTTTTCTAGGCTCTGACCTTTGATTACAAATTTAATTGGTTTAATATTTAGAATGAGGTGGACTCTACTTTACTGATTAAATTTTTGGAATCTGAGAAGCAATCTACTTGGTTTTACACACAATGGATCAAGAAGATCAGGACCTTCAAATCTATTCTCAATGTCCACTACACTTTCAACTATAAGGAGGGTAATAAACCTGCTAATTGGCTTGCTAGACATGGTCATCACTCTAAATCTGTCTCTGTAGCTGTTAATCCCCCACCTCATTATTTTTCCTGCTCCATGGAGATACTCTAGAGGTGCCTCATTTCAGAATTGCTGCGACCATGCTTCCTGGATTCACTAATCCCCCCCAAGGAGATTTTAGTTTGATTTTTTCTCCATTTTTCCTTTTGTTTTTTCAGTTTTTTTTCTCAGCTTTTCAGCTTTTTCTCCTCTTATTTGTAATTTCTCTCTGGTTTTTCCCCACATTTACTAAACATGTAGGGAGCCATGAGATTGCTCCTTTTTTTAATATATATATATATATATATATATATATATATATATATATATATATATATATATATATATNTGCTAAAATTTAAGCAAAATATTATAAACATTGATTTTTGGTTTGACAATTTCTAAAATTCAACTCCATTGACATAATGAGGAAAATTTAGATGCTTCTAATTTAAAACAATTTTTTAAATTGGAATTCATNGTATTCCCTCACGAGTAAATAAGGATTTTCCGGCCTTAAATAGAAGAAAATTAATGCTCAAGAATATTCGGGGCACCAACTTTTAATCTGCCCAATATATGTTTTATTTAGTTTCTATTATCTAAAATTGGGAGATTCGGAATTTTAGGAGGATTCCCGTGTGACAAATCGGCAGTCAGCTATGATAAATGGCAAGAATTAACTTAGGATGTGTGTTTTCATCATTAAGTTTANATATTCTCTCACGAGTAAACAAGGATTTTCCGGCCTTAAATAGAAGAAAATTAATGCTCAAGAATATTCGGGGCACCAGCTTTTTAATCTGTCCAACACTAAAATTGGGAGATTCGGAATTTTAGGAGGATTCCCGTATGACAAATCGGCAGTCAGCTATGATAAATGGCAAGAATTAACTTAGGATGTGTGTTTTCATCATTAAGTTTATGATACAAGACATGCAAGCATATTTCATGTCCAACTGGTCATGCAAAGTTTTGCAGCCTTGATTTAGACTTGATGGTTTTTAACACCTTTGTAGACCTCTAATGTAAAAGTTGTTGCGATAGTTTTAAGCAAATTGTTAAATAGCGACGAAAATTCTTCATAAAAATAAAAAATTTTCTTTTATTGATAACAAATTTATCGTCGATAGTTTCATTGGATAACCTGTTGATAACTTTTTTTATGAAAAATGCATCAATTAGATAGTGTTTAGGTTGTGTGGACTGAGAAAAAAATATTCCGTCCAGACGTTTATAAATCCGGACGGCCTACCGCCGACCATCCGGACGTGCGGCGTCCAGACATAGTATTTTCTCGTAGACTGATGCACGATTCGCATATTTTCTCAAATTTAAGTCACCTCTCTCATTCCATCTCTAGGTTATAACCACTCAACTTTCTCCTGGTAATGTTATTCTCTCCCTCTCTCTCTTTCTGATAACCAGCAATATCACTCTGTTTGAATCTAGCCACATAATTGTACATAATATAAATGCGATGATCCTGAATTGAAACCAACACTCATGATTACATTCTACTTTTAAATATGCAATCATACTTTCGAAGGCTTAAGTGGAAAGCTTATTAGGAAACCTTTCCTTTTTTTTAGGGAAAAGAAATAATCAAAACCTTATGTATTATTGATTCTAATTTAAAAATCTTACAAATGTTTTTTGCTANTTTTGTAGACCTCTAATGTAAAAGTTGTTGCGATAGCTATAAGCAAATTGTTAAATAGCGACGAAAATTCTTCATAAAAATAAAAAATTTGCTTTTATTGATAACAAATTTATCGTCGATAGTTTCATTGGATAACTTGTTGATAATTTTTTTTATGGAAAATGCATCAATTAGATAGTGTTTAGGTTGTGTGGACTGAGAAAAAAATATTCCGTTCAGACGTTTGTAAATCCGGACGGCCAACCGTCGGTGGCCACATCGAGCATGCCAATGGCATGTATGCGACGTGGCCGCCCGTGGTTGACCATCCGGACGAGCGGTATCCAGACAGAATATTTTCTCGTAGACCGATGCACGATTCGCATATTTTCTCAAATTTAAGTCACCTCTCTCATTCCATACTCTAGGTTATAACCACCCCACTTTCTCCTGGTAATGTTATTCTCTCCCTCTCTCTCTTTCTGATAACCAGCAACATCACTCTGTTTGAATCTAGCCACATAATTGTACATAATATAAATGTGATGATCCTGAATTGAAACCAACACTCATGATTGCATTCTACTTTTATATATGCAATCATACTTTCGAAGGCTTGAGTGGAAAGCTTATTAGGAAACCTTTCCTTTTTTTTGAGGGAAAAGAAATAATCAAAACCTTATGTATTATTGATTCTAATTTAAAAATCTTACAAATGTTTTTTGCTAAAATTTAAGCAAAATATTATAAACATTGATTTTTGGCTTGACAATTTCTAAAAATCAACTCCATTGACATAATGAGGAAAATTTAGATGCTTCTAATTTAAAACAATTTTTTAAATTGGAATTCATGCTCTGTCTAATTTACTTTAATAAGTTTATAAGAACTTTTATTGACTACTATTGTTGAGCTTATAGTTATTATCTAATTAGCATTATTTAAATTTATTAGATACTTTATCTAAAAGTTGCAATGCCATTACTATACAATACTAACAATGTTATGAAAAATTTTTAGTAAATGCTTGAAAATTCGCGTTGTCAGGGAGAGTTTCATTCCTTAATTTCACTACAAGATTCCACACAACAGTAAAAGAGATTGTACTCTTAAAGTATTTACGTAAAAAACTCAAATATGAAAGAAAAGCATAAATGCTTGCCCCAATTGAAATGATCCATTATGTAAGTACAATTGTAGAAGTTTGTCTTTCCCCTATCTTGAAGATGATGGGATTAAAAATTTGAGGAACTAGCATTATCTCATATGGTAGCAGTGAAAATTACTAAAGAAGTACTTAAGGCAATGACAATCAAACACTAATTGTTGAGTGATGATGGTTAAGTGATAAATATTAGGCAATGGTGGTTGCGAAAAATAATCAAGAAACTGTGGTTAAGAAATAAAAATAAAGTAATGACATTCAAGGAATAATATTTGTACACTAATGGTTAGATGATGACTAATGGACAATAATAATTCAATAATGGTAGTTATTAACATTTAAAATTTTTTTTGCAATGGGATTTTCAACCCAATGACGATGTGTCACAGAATGACCTAGAAAAAGGGTTTGATAACCTTGGGAAGAGGACTTACTCTGGAGATTTTTGTATTTTTGTATTCATTTTATCTTTTAATGCAATCTGCAGTTTTAAAAACCCTAAAATAAGCATTTTGCTTCACAGATCAATCCAGTAATCCAAATTATGCACTTAGGGTTTCTAAGCATGAAAAGTAGTTCAACATAAANCATTGTTGAGCTTATAGTTATCATCTAATTAGCATTATTTAAATTTATTAGTACTTTATCTAAAAGTTGCAATGCCATTACTCTACAATACTAACAATGTTATGAAAACTTTTTAGTAAATGCTTGAAAATTCGCGTTGTCAGGGAGAGTTTCGTTCTTTAATTTCACAACAAGATTCCACACAACAGTAAAAGAGATTGTACTCTTAAAGTATTTACGTAGAAAACTCAAATATGAATGAAAAGCATAAATTCTTGCCCCTATTGAAATGATTCATTATATAAGTACAATTGTAGAAGTTTGTCCTTCCCCTATCTTGAAGATGATGGGATTAAAAATTTGAGGAACTAGCATTATCTCATATGGTAGCAGTGAAAATTACTAAAGAAGTACTTAAGGCAATGACAATCAAACACTAATTGTTGAGTGATGATAGTTAAGTGATAAAAGTTAGGCAATGGTGGTTGCGGAAAATAATCAAGAAACTGTGGTTAAGAAATAAAAATAAAGTAATGACATTCAAGGAACAATATTTGTACACTAATGGTTAGATGATGACTAATGGACAATAATAATTCAATAATGGTAGTTATTAACATTAAAATTTTTTTTTGCAATGGGATTTTCAACGCAATGACGATGTGTCACGGAATGACCTAGAAAAAGGGTCAGACAACTTTGGGATGAAAACTTACTCCGGAGATTTTTGTATTTTTGTATTCATTTTATCTTTTAATGCAATCTGCATTTTAAAAACCCTAAAGTAAGCATTTTTCTTCACAGATCAATCCAGTAATCCAAATTATGCACTTAGGGTTTCTAAGCATGAAAAGTAGTTCAACATAAAAAATTTTCAACGAGTGTTTACTTTTGAAAATGCACATCTCCATTGTGTATGTGACATTGAAACCTTTCAAATCACTCCTTTCAAGCCCAAATTTGACTCCTTTTAGGGACTCGTTAAGCCTACAATAATTTGGGGGAGAAATTGATGATTTGGAAGAGAAAATAATAATTAGGAAAGAAAAAAGGATAATTTAGCCATAACGACTTCAAAATGATTTCAAATCAAGTTTGAACTTCGGCAAAAGTTATTTTAAATATGAAAATACACATTTTTGTACCATAAAATTAATTGAAAGCCAGAACTCTGAACGTTGCCTTTTTTAGCTCTCGTATGGTCTGAACCCACTTTAACCAAAAATTTTTCACCATGGAGATTGCTTCAATCAAAACCAATATCACCACTGAATTCCTCACAATTGTGCATTCCAAATGAGGCTAAATTGACTTTTGTCCATAACCGACTCCCAACCAATTTTCGATCACCTTACTTTTCGATCACCTTACAAAAATGCCTAACCAATTTAAACGTACCTAACTTGAGCTAGAGACATTTTTTTATTGGATTTATTGTTTTGAGCTCTTTGCAATGACATAAAATTTTATTTTTCCATACTTGTCATGAATTTCTTGGCTGAAGTTTTACAACTTTTTGAAAATATCACTCCATGTTCTTTAGATCGCCACCCGCCATTTATTTTTTATTGGCATTGCCACCTGATCTATCCGTGAACAAACCTCATTGGCCATCTAAAAATCATGCCTCCTCCCTCTCCCT
>JXCR01146166.1:328722-347704 GCA_002079205.1 Phalaenopsis hybrid cultivar
TTAAAATTCACCATGAATTGCTAAAATCTTTAATGTTTCATGCATGAATTTTTTTTATTTTAAAAGTTCACCATGCTTCTATCAAGTTTCTCATGTGACTATTATGTTATCATGTTACTCTGAAAAATTCTCCATCAAATGTTAGTTTCTACATAAGAATGTAAGGACTTTTTATCTTAATTTATATTACATTTAATATGTTACATTTTGCAAGAAAATTCCATAGGGCTTTTAATGTAATTGAGATGGCATGTGTCCATTTGATGTTCCTACACGTACTCCCTTTTTAATCAAAATGGAAATCCATAAGGCTAAAACTAAAAAACAATGTGAGGAATCATTTGGAAAACATTAGCAAATCACTTAGGTTTTATTAAAACTTATGGTCTTACTTTAATTATGTGTAAATTGAAAAGTTTAGGTAAAATCAAGAACAACATCATCATTTCTCCTATGTACGAACGGATAGAACACTAAATAACTTTATAATTTGTTTTAAATCCAATAATGCATTCTCTTTAGCATAAGCCGACCTTAAAAATTCCTTAATTAGCTTAAACCAACATTAAGTCTCCCTAATCATATGTAAATTGAGCCTAAGATGATTTAATTGGATGATTAATTAATTAATTAATTAATGCACGACTGTCCTAATTAAACTCTAATAGACTTAATCAATTAATTAAATTAATCTTTACCTAATTTACTTAATAATTACCTAAATGAAACAAAAATCAAACTAATTAATTCATAACAATTCAATTAAATATTTTAAGTAAATTAATTAATTAAGCTGATTTTAAGTACATAATTAACAAATTAATTAATTAATTAATTAAGCTAATTAAAACCATAATCCTTTAATCAAATTAATAGTAACACACTTAAACTTTAAACTAAATAAATAAATCGATAAACATATTATTAATAAAATAAAATAAATAAATAGTTTAACTAAAATAGTAACTAATGGATTAAATAAATATTTAAGTGAATTAAATAAATTTTAAGCAAACCATAAATTTTTTTTAAATTTATGAATAATATTTTAAGCTAATTTAATCTAACATTTATTTTAATATTTTAAAATAAATATCAATTTAATAAAATAACTAATAAATTAAATAATTAATTAATTCAGGAAATAATTAGTAAAAAAACCAAAATTTATCAAATAATTTATACTTAATCAAAATTAATTAAGTAAATAATTAATCATGGGACTTTAATTAAAAAAATCAAATAATTAAGTAAATCACCAACTTTTAGATTGAATAATTTAAATATTTTATTAATTAATGAAACAAATAATTAACCAATTAAATAATTAATTTTTAATTATCAAATAAATAAAATAATAAACAACTAATCAATTAAATAATTGATAAATAATTAACCAATTAAATAGTTAATAAATAAAACACATAACTAAACCATTAATTTAATTAATTAAATAATAAAATATTNGCGAGTGTTTACTTTTGAAAATGGACCTCTCCACTGTGTATGTGACATTGAAACCTTTCAAATTACTCCTTTCAAACCCAAATATGACTCCTTTTAGGGACTCGTTAAGCCTACAATAATTTGGGGGAGAAATTGATAATTTGGAAGAGAAAATAATAATTAGGAAAGAAAAAATGATAATTTAGCCATAACCACTTCAAAATGATTTTAAATCAAGTTTGAACTTCGGCAAAAGTTATTTTAAATATGAAAATACACATTTTTGTACAATAAAATTAATTGAAAGCCATAACTCTGAATGTTGCCTTTTTTAGCTCTCATATGGTTTGAACCTACTTTAACAGAAAATTTCTCACCATGGAGATTGCTTCAATCAAAACCAATATCACCACTGAATTCCTCACAATTGTGCATTCCAAATGAGGCTAAATTGACTTTTGGCCATAACCGACTCCCAACTAATTTTCGATCACCTTACAAAAATGCCTAACCAATTTAAACGTCCCTAACTTGAGCTAGAGACATTTTTTTAATTGGATTTATTGTTTTGAGCTCTTTGGAATGACATAAAATTTTATTTTTCCATACCTGTCATGAATGTCTTGGCTGAATTTTTACAACTTTTCCAAAATATCACTCCATGTCCTTTAGATCTCCACCCGCCATTTACTTTTTATTGGCATTGCCACCTGATCTATCCGTGAACAAACCTCATTGGCCATCTAAAAATCATGCCTCCTCCNATCAAGGTGGCAAGGAGCATGCAATGACAAATCAAGGAAGATCTTCAAACAATCAACACAAAGGAATGTATAATCCATCTACTTCAACTTAAAAGTTTAAGATTTCACCATAAATTTTAAAATTCCACCATCAATTCCTCTTTAAATCCACCATGTAATTTCAATATCTTGCCANAGGTGGCTAGGAGCATACAATGACAAATCAAGGAAGATCTTCAAACAATCAACACAAAGGAATGTATAATTCACCTACTTCAACTTAAAAGTTTAAGGTTTCACCATAAATTTTAAAATTCCACCATCAATTCCTCTTTAAATCCACCATGTAATTTCAATATCTTGCCATGAATTTATTAAAATTCACCATGAATTGCTAAAATCTTTAATGTTTCATGCATGAATTTTTTTTATTTTAAAAGTTCACCATGCTTCTATCAAGTTTCTCATGTGACTATTATGTTATCATGTTACTCTGAAAAATTCTCCATCAAATGTTAGTTTCTACATAAGAATGTAAGGACTTTTTATCTTAATTTATATTACATTTAATATGTTACATTTTGCAAGAAAATTCCATAGGGCTTTTAATGTAATTGAGATGGCATGTGTCCATTTGATGTTCCTACACGTACTCCCTTTTTAATCAAAATGGAAATCCATAAGGCTAAAACTAAAAAACAATGTGAGGAATCATTTGGANCGTACTCCCTTTTTAATCAAAATGGAAATCCATAAGGCTAAAACTAAAAAACAATGTGAGGAATCATTTGGAAAACATTAGCAAATCACTTATGTTTTATTAAAACTTAGGGTCTTACTTTAATTATGTGTAAATTGAAAAGTTTAGGTAAAATCAAGAACAACATCATCATTTCTCCTATGTACGAATGGATAGAACACTAAATAACTTTATAATTTGTTTTAAATCCAATAATGCATTCTCTTTGGCATAAGTTGACCTTAAAATTTCCTTAATTAGCTTAAACCAACATTAAGTCTCCCTAATCATCTGTAAATTGAGCCTAATACGATTTAATTGGATGAATAATTAATTAATTTAATTAATTCATAGCTGTCCTAATTAAACTCTAATAGACTTAATCAATTAATTAAATTAATATTTACCTAATTTACATAATAATTACCTAAATGAAAGAAAAATCAAACTAATTAATTCATAAAAATTCAATTAAATATATTAAGTAAATTAATTAATTAAGCTGATTTTAAGTACATAATTAAGAAATTAATTAATCATTTAAGCTAATTAAAATCATAATCCTTTAATCAAATTAATAGTAACACACTTAAACTTTAAACTAAATAAATAAATCGATAAAAATATTATTAATTAAATAAAATAAATAAATAGTTTAACTAAAATAGTAACTAATGGATTAAATAAATATTTAAGTAAATTAAATAAATTTTAATCAAACCATAAAATTTTTTTAAATTTATGAATAATATTTTAAGCTAATTTAATCTAACCTTTACTCTAACATTTTATAATAAACTTCAATTTAATAAAAATAACTAATAAATTAAATAATTAATTAATTCAGGAAATAATTAGTGAAAATAATACCATAATTTAACAAATAATTTATAATTAATCAAAATTAATTAAGTAAATAATTAATCATGGGTCTTTAATTAAAAATTCAACTAATTAAGTAAATCACTAACGTTTAAATTGAATAATTTAAATATTTTATTAATTAATGAAACAAATAATTAACCAATTAAATAATTAAATTTTAATTATCAAATAAAATAAATAATAAACAACTAACAAATTAAATAATTGTTAAATAATAAACCAATTAAATAGTTAATAAATAAAACACAT
Organism: Phalaenopsis hybrid cultivar; assembly: GCA_002079205.1. NCBI lineage: Eukaryota > Viridiplantae > Streptophyta > Magnoliopsida > Asparagales > Orchidaceae > Phalaenopsis > Phalaenopsis hybrid cultivar. Next base: position 332,785 of record JXCR01146166.1, read on the forward strand.
AACTAAACCATTAATTTAATTAATTAAATAATAAAATATTTAATTAAAATTCTAAAATACTTAGTTAAAACTTATAACTCTTAATTAACCTTAAAATATTAAATTCACTAAATAAAAAATTTTAGCATTTAATTACTTAATTAATCAATCAATTAATTCACCAAAACCATTGAAACCCTACCCATGGCTAGTCAACCTTAGCTAGGTCCACCTTAGCCCAAAATGGAAGGTATGATGAAGAGAAATGCTAGTTATATGAANACTTAAAATATTAAATTCAATAACTAAAAAATTTTAGCATTTAATTACTTAATCAATCAATCAATTAATTCACCAAAACCATTGAAACCCTACCTAAGGCTAGTAAACCTTAGCTAGGTCCACCTTAGCCCAAAATGGAAGGTATGATGAAGAGAAATGCTAGTTATATGAATATGCCTAAACACACTTAAAAGCCCTACGAATCTACCTCATGCAAAATGGAACATATATGTTATGTCCATGCTCATGTAGGTTAACTTGTTGAATGAACTATTGGGTATTAACATCTACTGACATATGATTGTGTGGTTGCATGGTCTGCACGTTATGATGCAGTGTATATGCATGCATACCTTAATAAGGTCTTTAACCTTTTATTCAAGTTGGATAAGTCTATTTTTTATGCAAGTTGAAGTGTCAGAAAGTTCAACTAGAGACAAACTTAGGATAAAACTTCTTGTATTTGTGGTTAAGGAATGTATAGGAAGAAGAATCAAACTTGCTAAGCTAAGTAAGAGAGAGGACTTGGTGAGCTAAAAAAGATTAAAAATAGTATTTTTATATAATTATAAGTAAATTAAATGTGCTCTAAGATGATATATTTTAAATATAAAATCACTCACAAAAGAAAGTCTTTCTACTTTAACTACATGTGCTCCAAAGATATGCTTTCAAATCTAAAACAACTCATGAAAGAACACTAGTTCTAATTCAATTAAATGACCTAAAAAATTCTTAATTTTAAAGTTTAGAAAAGTTTAGATGAAAGAACCATTTAATGATTTAAATTCCTTCAAGACTAAAGGATCTTTCAAAAGTTTGAAACTTCTTTACAAAAGTTCTATGNTTTTAGATGGAGTCTTCATAAAAGAACCCTTTAATGATTTAAATTCCTTCAAGACTAAAGGATCTTTCAAAAGTTCGAAACTTCTTTACAAAAGTTTTATGTTCAAAGCTTTTCTGAAATATTAAAGTTCCCTTTCAAAATTAAAGATCCATATCAAAAATTCAAAATCATTTTCAATGTTGATATTAAAGATCTTTTAAAAAAAAGTATGAAACCTTTCGAAGATCAGAACTCTTTTAAAATCAAAGATAAAAAGACAAATCAAAAGAATCTTTTTAAAAATTAAAATATTAAAAAAAACCATTTTCAAAGGAACCTTCTTTTAAGATTATAAAAAAATTTAAGAGACTTTTCTAAACTCAAAGAAACAAAAATTATTTAAAAAAGATCCTTTTCACAGAAATTTTGGAAACTCCTTTTGAACATAAGAGAAAAAATTTGTTAGGCTCTCTCCATTGTTAGGACTAGGAAATACTTACATATTCTCTAGTACAATTTTCTACCCGAATGAATATTATTTTTCCCCATAAATATAAATCTGTGTAGCCTTGACTTATGAGTACATAGTTCTTCGCCCATTTTAAATCCAAATAATTCATATAGAAAAAATTTCATATCACTTATACCATTTTGTATGATAATTTAATTTTTCTAAAATCCTTTTTGTATAAAAAAATTAAAAAGTATTTTTCTAGTGAGAAGATGAGTAATTATTAAGCATGAAGGATATAGAATTCAAAGGTTTAAGTTAAACTATTCTAAATATAAATCTTAAACCACACATAACCAAAATTTTTTGAATGACAAACACAAACTCATGTCTTATAGTTTGGAGGCCTCCACACATTCAATTAAGAAAACTCCCTTGAAGTTCTTGCTTTTGTGTTCTCTTGGCTAAATTTTATTTATTGATCTTATGCATTTGATCTTTTAGTTTTTCTAGCAAACTTTATTTGTGGATGAAGTACTTTTTGAGGATCAGTTTTGAATAATTAAATTCCTTCATCCAAAAACTTAGTAATCAAATAAGTTTATTTTAATATAGATCTACTTTTTAAAATTATAAATATTTAAAATTATCTTTATAATTAGTGAGTTATATTCTCTCAACTTAAAATCATAAAATGAAATATAAAATTATTTTTTATGAGCAAAAATTACATTTCATTTGTAAGTTGTAAGTTGATTTCAACAGTTTAAAAATTCATCTAAAGTTATTGTTAGGTTATAATGTTGTAAAATTATTTGAGCTTGTATAATTTGTAAATTTTATTAATTTTATATTATTCATCTAAGCCATTTGACTTAGGGAAGAATAATTGTATAACAATTGGGTTGTACTTGCTCATGTAAAGGAGTACTTGGTTATTAAGTGACTCATTTGATTTGAAGAAGTGAGGTATTTTTACAAACCTCATATTTCCTAGATTTCTAGCCCATGAGTTGGCTAGCATGGATGTAGGTTTGATTGTTGTGTTTGATATTTATTAAAGTTGCCCTTGTGGTATCTTGCTATTTACTTGCCAAGATTTAAATTGTAGATTATTTAATGTTCTTGTAAACTAGAATTAAAATAGGATTAATATATTTAAATAAACAATTTTTTTATAGCCCAAATTCACCTCTCCTCTTGGGTGCCATAGTCATCATACAAACTCAACCTTTCAATATCACCTCATGCTTTGACCAAGGTTGTGCTACCATCACATCTAAATAAAGGTCCAACATCCCAAAAATCTTTAGTAGCCTCCATCTCCTTCCTAATTTCTTTATTTTTCTCTAAAAAGTCATGTTGCCTTTACCATGAGAAGGAGAATTGGTCTATAATCCTCTAACTTTTCTTTAACCTTTTAAAGCCACTTTTATCTCTCTATGTCATGTCTTCATTGCTTTTAAAAGGTTCATTTTTCCAACAACCACTAATGGCATTTCCATCCTTCCAACAAAATCCTATTTGTAGCCCAAATTATGCCACTTTCCCTTATTGGTCGGGGAATGTCATTGTACTCATCCTTATTTCAATTTTAAGACTAATAATATTAGCAATAATATGCTTCTATTTTATTTATACTGATGTCTTCTACATATTTTTGAAGGAGCAACCCTTTGTGAATTATATTTACTACTAGTGAAAAATATTTCAATTGAGTCGGACCATGTAATTTTTTCATCACAATGTATTCATGTAAACATTTTTGGTCCCCTACTCACTCAGTTGATTTTGTGTGAACCACCATTTTCAACTATATCAATCGACTTCTTTTTACCAACCAAACTTTAATACACCCCAAAAAATATCAAATAAGACAACCATTAGTTTCTCAAATTCATTCAGAACTAAAAAAATCAACTTCATTCAAATAAAATTATCCTGCAAAAATAAATTAACTATAATCATATGTAAATTATGTGCATGATATAATCTATAAAATCTTAATGATGATTGGATCACTTCTAGCTAGTTGCTAGAATAAAATTAATATGAAAACATTCAATTTAGAACCAGTCTCCATGGGGTTTGGCATGGTTTGTTGAGCTAGAGGACCACTTGCCAATAATGCAAAGAAAGCGGCAGTCAGCCTGCTGAAGTCCTGGCCTTCCCTTCCACAAAATAAGCCAGGACCTGTACTCTTAGGGCCCGTTTGGGGCAGCTTATTGGTTGCGGTGGAGGTATGAAAATGCCCCATGAGTGTTTGAAAAATGCGTTCGATCCTGCGTAATCCCACCGCTGAGACGCGCTTCTACATTTTTGTTAATAGGTGGAGAAGCGGAGAGGGGGTCGCGTCCAGCGTCTTCTTCGCGCATTTGGGAGAAAAATTCCTCTCGTGCCCTCTGTGCTCTCCCTCTCCCTAGCCTTCCCCGATATCGGTCATCCTCACGGAGGTCGAAAGCTTCGCGCGTTAGAAAATCCCTCTCTAATCTCTGCTCACGCCCTAGACTTCCCCGATCTCTGCTCACGCCTGTCAGATCCCTCGGCTCGACGAGCCGATCTTCCCCTCTGCTTCGCTCTCCTTCACTGAGATCGTGATAGGAAATCGATGGGTTTCCATTTGAGGAAGCTATTAATGACTTCCTACCCGATTTCATCCTCCGATTCCTTGATGCAGAAGGAAGATGATAGTCGTGGCAGCATTGGGATTCAATCCGTCCCCTGGTATCATGCTACCCTTTTCTAGGAGTTAGAGATTTTGTTTAATTATTTTTGTTAATGCTTTATTTACATATTTGATTCTTATGTTTTCTAACAATGGTAGTTGGGAGTCTCTTGTGAAGAAAATGATGCTATGTTTATCTTTGAGATCCCTGGAATATCTTCTTGTATATATGTCCAATTCAATAAATGTCTTAAATCCTTAGAATTTTTGATATGTGTGCTTTAAGTTAGTGTATAGAGTAGTTAAAATTTTTATTTTAGTTTCGTTGCAAACATTTTCACCAAATAGGGGCAAGAATGTCATTTATCTAGCAACATCTATCAATAAGCTATTCTGCATAAGTTCCCCCAAACAGCAAGTCAGTTTATTCTGATAATCTGCAGATTATAAGATTATCAGAATAATCTGCTTATCAGCAGATTATAAATAATCAACAGCTGCCCCAAACAGACCCTTAGTCTNGTCATTGCTTTTAAAAGGTTCATTTTTCCAACAACAACTAATGACATTTCCATCCTTCCAACAAAATCCTATTTGTAGCCCAAATTATGCCACTTTCCCTTATTGGTCGGGGAATGTCATCGTACTCATCCTTATTGCGACTTTAAGACTAATAATATTAGCAATAATATGCTTCTACTTAATTTTTATTGATGTCTTCTACATTTTCTTGAAGGAGCAACCCTTTGTAATTTAAATTTACTACTAGTGAAAAATGATTCAACTGAGTCGGACCATGTAATTTTTTCATCACAATGTATTCATGTAAACATTTTTGGTCCCCTACTCACACAGTTGATTTTGTGTGAACCACCATTTTCAACCATACCAATCAACTTCTTTTTACCAACCAAACTCTAATATACCCCAAAAAATATCAAATAAAACAACCATTAGTTTCTCAAATTCATTCAGAACTAAAAAAAATCAACTTCATTCAAATAAAATTATCCTGCAAAAATAAATTAACTATAATCATATGTAAATTATGTGCATGATATAATCTATAAAATCTTAATGATGATTGGAGCACTTCTAGCTAGTTGCTAGAATAAAATTAATATGAAAACAATCAATTTAGAACCAGTCTCCATGGGGTTTGGCATGGTTTGTTGAGCTAGAGGACCACTTGCCAATAATGCAAAGAAAGCGGTAGTCAGCCTGCTAAAGTCCTGGCCTTCCCTTCCACAAAATAAGCCAGGACCTGTACTCTTAGGGTCTGTTTGGGAGGGATTTTTAGGCGCTACACGGGCCTTTGCCGCGATTATTCGCGAAAGTTCGTCGTTTGGTTTGCGACTTTGGCTTTTGGATTCGCGGAAGTGGAGCGAAAGCGGGAAGCACCATTAACCCTATATTTAGTTTAGTTAATTAAGAAATAATATTTTTATAAATTTTATGTATATTAAACCTATATTTATATAAATAAATCATAAATTTTAAACGATTTTAACAAACAGGGGCAATTCGGTCATTTTTACATGAAACAGCTGGCTCACAGCATTTTTCACGCAGCTACACCAAACAGACAGTCAGCTTCCCCACATTTGCTTCCATACAGTTGCTTCCTAGGGCAGCGCAGCTGCAGCTGAAAACTGAGAATCTACAGCTGTGCCAAACAGACCCTTAGTCTTCTTCCAATTCACTTTAGACAATGGCACGGTTGAGGGTTGGGCACTTGCAAATTGCAATTTATAAATTGCCTCACATNCTTGCAATTCACTTTAGACAATGGCACGGTTGAGGGTTGGGCACTTGCAAATTGCAATTTATAAATTGCCTCACATTTCCATTATATTTCATTCCACAATTATAATTTTAAAAGAGATTAATGGAATTTATTTAAAAAATCTTTTTATTTTGGGTCATTAACTTTGGCTATTTGTTAAGTTACTAAATTTTAGCTTAATTATATCTTATATTTGTGCTATTTTTGAATATAATTACTATTAATTTGTAGTTAATTAATGTTTCTAACGTATTATTTTATATATTTAATTGATGAATAAGATTATATAATATAACATAATTTAATTACAAATCTTGGCAATTTTATAGCCAAAAAGAAAAATAATAGCACAAAAATATGATTTTTAATTTCAAATTGTTTCAAAATATTATATTGCTTAAATAAGATTAGATTTAGTGTTTGGCGCTTAAAAAATATAGATAAATCTAAGTAAGGTTAGTCTTAACTAAACATAATGAAATGATAGATATAAAGCTCAATTACCTCTATAAATATAGTCAAAATAATACCGGATTTATTTCCAATACACAATAATTAATTCAAAAAGANATTTAATTTCAAATTGTTTCAAAATATTATATTGCTTAAATAAGATTAGATTTAGAGCTTGCCGCTTAAAAAATATAAATAAATGTAAGTAAGGTTAGTCTTAACTAAACATAATGAAATGATAGATATAAAGCACAATTACTTCAATAAATATAGTCAAAATAATACCGGATTTATTTCCAATACACAATAATTAATTCAATAAGATATTTAATATTTAAAATTTAATATTTACATGCCGTAGTATCTTTTCTAACTCCATTAAGAAAGCCCTTAACTATAAAGAAGGACAAGTCATAATGAAATTCAGCGAATTCGAGCTGGTCATCACAAAATTTCAATGGATAGTGCCTTAAACTAGGGGTGACAGTGAGTGAAACTGACTCTAGCTCGGCTTGAAAAGTGGCTCGTTAAAGGACTTTGATGAGCCAACAAGTCAGGCTCATGCTAGCCTTGAACTCAACTCGGATAACTTGTGAGCAGGCTTATTAAGAAAATATATATTAATACAAAATAAACTTAAAATATATTAAATTTATAGACTTTATCTTGAAAGTATTAAAAATATTTTTTAATAAAATATTTCTTATATTAAGTGGTTTCTTATTATTTCCCTCATAAATGCTCATTATATTTATCATTTTATTACAAAGCTACCTTAAANCTCATGCTAGCCCTGAACTCAACTCAGATAGCTTGTGAGCAGGCTCATTAAGAAAAAAAATATATATATTAGTACAAAATAAACTTAAAATATATTAAATTTATAGACTTTATCTTGAAAGTATTACAAATATTTTTTTAATAAAATATTTCTTATGTTAAGTGGTTTCTTATTATTTCCCTCATAAATGCTCATTATATTTATCATTTTATTACAAAGCTACCTTAAATTAATATTTTTTTCTCTCTTTCATAATAAATAATCCGGCTTATGAGCCGACTCGAACTCGTAGACATAAGCTCAAGCTCGAGCTTGAGAAAATTAATCAAACTCAAATTCAAGTTGATGGCGGCTCAAGCTCGACTCAACTCGTTTACACAACCCTCAACCCATCATTCCCCTCGATCATTACTCGTAAGCAGAGCACAGGACTTCGTGTGGAAGTACATTAACGACCCAATTGAGTGCAAAGGAAATGTTGAGACTGGTAGATTGTGAAGGTGACATTGGGACCAAAGGTATGATGGCACTTAACCAAGATAATGTGAAGTTTGATGAAAAGGACATGCAGTGTGAGAAATTTTAATGGGATATGTGGAAATTTTTTTCTATCTNGGAAAATTAATCAAACTCAAATTCAAGTTGATGGCGGCTCAAGCTCGATTCAACTAGTTTACACCCTAACCCTCAACCCATCATTCCCCTCCATCATTACTCGTAAGCAGAGCATAGGACTTCGTGTGGAAGTACATTAACGACCCAATTGAGTGCAAAGGAAATGTTGACACTGGTAGATTGTGAAGGTGACATTGGGACCAACGGTATGATGGCACTTAACCAAGATGATGTGAAGTTTGATGAAAAGGACATGCAGTGTGAGAAATTTTAATGGGATATGTGGAAATTTTTTTCTATCTTTTCTAAAAAGAAAGTGTTACTTGAGTATAGATGGAAATTAGTCAGGCAATAAGTTTGTATATGTAAGAGTTTTTACGTGTCAGACAGTCAGAGCATGCAAAATTACCCTCGAAGGAAATGATCAATAGTGAAGAATTTAATGAAGCGTAGCAGAATGGAGATCAGCCGACAAGTTAATGACATTTTCTTTTCTTATTTTCCATCAAACCAATTCCTAAATAGAAAATCAATCATTCTTGAAGCAGCACAAAAAAGCACAAAAAATCTCCTAATGTCTCTATGACTTCGTAAGAACAAGCCTAAATTTTCTTCATAGCATGTTGTATTTATTTTTGAACTATAAGATAGTGCAANTGGGCAATAAGTTTGTATATGTCACAGTTTTTACGTGTCAGACAGTCAGAGCATGCAAAACTACCCTCGAAGGAAATGATCAATAGTGAAGAATTTAATGACGCGTAGCAGAATGGAGATCAGCCGACAAGTTAATGACATTTTCTTTTCTTATTTTCCATCAAATCAATTCCTAAATAGAAAATCAATCATCCTTGAAGCACAAAAAAGCACAAAAAAATCTCCTAATGTCTCTATGACTTCGTAAGAACAAGCCTAAATTTTCTTCGTAGCATGTAGTATTTATTTTTGAACTATAAGATAGTGCAATCTTTTTTTGAATCTTTTGTTAGCTATTTCTAATTTGAGCTTCATATATATAGAAATTGTAATCTCAAACTTTAGAGATGGGGATTGTATATTATCTTATTTTGATCTTGTTTTATCTCTCATCTTGTACAACGGTGGTCCTAACCTTGGTCTCCCTAGTGGAAAAGTTCATCATCTCATCTCCCAATCAAGGAACAACTTAAATAATAAAGTATCCCCTATTATAGCCACTTTTTTGTTGGTTTATAAAGGTAAAGTGGATTGTCTTTTAATCTTTTATTGATTGGAAGTAAGGCATAGCTCAATGAAAGATAAATTAAATATGAGATCAATTTTGCATAAAAAGGTATAAAAATGGTTACGAATCAATTTCTACGGAAATAGCTTAGAGAAATTAGTATCAAAATGACTATAGGGTGGCCTCAATCCTAACATTTAATGGGCAAATCAGCTGAGCTAAAACTCTTTGGTAAAGTGGTGAATGCATAATTTTCAAGTTGGTAATGTATCAGTTTCATGATTTCCACTATGGCATACTATCCTTTTATATGCAAATGGTAGGTACTAACCGCCCAATATTTCCTTATATCTATCATTAAACAACTATACATCAAAAAAGGTTCACTCAAATCACAAGAAAATCACGCAGATGACAGAAGTGATGGCGGGGCCCCACTGGACCTACCATGGAGTGTCCAGGATCACACCCTCAGTCGGCCAACTCCTGGCACATCGAGAAGATAATGGAGCTCAGACGGATAAAGAGTTGATCATCCCCCGAAGAATCCCTTTATAGATCAAGTCAGATGAACCTAGCTCCATTCAACCAAGATAGAACAAGGACGTGAAAATGCCTCCTCCAGTTACGGAGAGGCTGACGTCAACCCTCAACGAGCATACGCACGGACAGACGCCCCATCTCACTACCACCCGACTTGTTAGCCGACCAACTAGATAGTTGTCTGACCATATCCTTGGGACACAGGGGTAATGTTTATAAATAGTCTAAAATACCTCTGTAGCATCTACGATTATAGGAATACAATATGTAGTTGTAGAATGACCTGTTCTTATAAATAGGGGGTACATTTAATGAATAAAGGTTACACAATTTTACTATTCAAAACTATGCCCACCCTCTCTCTCTCTCTCTTTATATATATATATTTCTTTCAATCTTGAGTGTTATATTCCTCGGTTGTGTCTCCCAAACAGATTTGGATTTAACATTCTAAAAGGTGAGGTGAGTGTGGAGTCATGCCCCACGACGGAACTCTTAGAGGAGGACAAGAACGGGCGAGCTGTGCAATCTCGTGTCCATACAAAGGGGGGAGGCTATTATCCCACAAAAATCATGAATGACAATCTTCCTCAATGAGAAAATCCATAAGAGGACGTCATAGTATTCACAAAGATAATCAGCAGCTTCCAAGTTGGAAGTATTTTTCTTGACACTGGTAGCTTTGTGAATATTTTGTTCAAATCAGTGTTTAACAAGCTTAACATTGAAGTCGATCAATAGGTAGCGCCACCTAATCGACATTTTAATTTTTCGGGTGAAAGGAAGGAGGCATTGAGCATAATGTCACTGGTGATTACCTAGGGTTAATGAGATAAGCAGTTCACAAAGACAAATAATTTCCCAATAATGGACTTGCCCCCAACGTACAACACCATCTTTTACCAACCGTTGCTAAATCGTTTCTGAGTGGTAATATCCACCTACCACGTTGCTGTAAAGTTCTCAGGGAATGGAGAAGTGATCATGGTCAGAGGATATCTAGATCAATTGAGGGTCTGCTACCTCAAAATAGTTGGGACCATGGAGTAGGAGCCACTCTATCTATAAACCAAAAAGGAGGCAAGCTCTAGACCAATGGGGCCCTCGGTAGATCCAAGTCAAAGAGAACAAACTTAGTAAATCTTTCCTAATAAGTGATGGCTTTGATGCTGGGCACCAAGAGCCATTAATCCAAATACTTCAAGACCACTGTGATGTCTTTTCTTTAATCGCAGGGGAGATGCCCAGAATACCAGCTGATGTCACCTAACATAGATTGAACGCCAGCCCTACAATCAAATCGATCAAGTAGAAAGTGAGGAACTTGATGGTCGCGTTGGCCAAACCCATCAAGGAGGAGGTTCTAAAGCTATAGTTGGTTGGGTACATCAGAGAAGTTCAGTACCCCACTAAACTTTCAAATGTCATCATGGAAAGAAGGCCAATCCTGAAAGAACCTTTCAAACGTTATTCTTGTGAAAATACAAGCGACCAAAATATTATGATGTATTCAACGATATTCTTGTGAAAATACAAGCGACCAAACCACATGTAATATACCTGAAAGAACCTTTCAAACGTTAAGAAAATTTAAAATGAGGCTAAACTCCACCTCAACAGGAAAGTTCTTATATTTTCTCTTGACCCTCAAAGGATTTAAAGCAAACCCTGAAAAAATCCATGCACTGGTCGACATGCCTTCACCCCCTCCCCCACGGAATGCCCGAGAAGTCCAAAAGCCAACCGGCTGGATTACATGTCTAAGTTGGTACATTTCAAGATCCGACGACAAGTGCACCGCGTTCTTCAAAACCCTTCAAACTATCGAGAGTTTTAGTGTAAGGATGAATGCCAGCAGGCTTTCCAGAACCTTAAGGATTTTTTAGCCTCACTGCCTCTCCACTAAAACCCAAAGCCAAATAAAGTGCACTCTCTATACTTAGGGGTAGGAGCTGAGGTAATCAACTCCGTGCTAGTTTGAAGATAAGTTGGAAAGAAATTCCTATTCTATTACACTAACCATGCGATCTGAGGAGCTAAGGTCAGGTAATTATGGAAAAGCTAACCTTTGATCTGATTATGTTGGATCTTAGGTTGCGACCTTACTTCCAAACACATCCCATCAGAGTGACTACGGATCACCCATTGAAATAAGTGCTCTTCGGCAGGAACACTCGGGTCGATTACTTAAGTGAAGATTGGAACTTAGTAAATTTGACATTATTTGTGCTCCTTGAACTGCTATCAAAGCCCAAGAAGTAATAGATTTCTTGGTGGATTTCTCAGGGCAAGGGGATGCAATAAAAAAGTTAAAGTTGATCACAAGAAAGGATACTACACATGGAAAACGCCTCAAACACAATTGAAGTAAGACATGGGTTCGCAATGAGTAGTCTCACAGGAGAGCATGTATGTCATTGAATGGCTACAAAATTTGACATAACAAATAACTAGTTGGAATACAAAGTTCTGATCACTGTCTTGCGCCTAGCTTATGGGATGGGAGCCCGGAACGTCATGAGGTCAAACTCGTAACTAGTAGAAAACAAAGTAAATAGAGAATTTGAAGCTAGAGATGAGACAAAGGAAATTTACCTTAACACGATCAGGGTGAAATCTAAAGATTCACACAGTTTCGGATTAAAGATATGGAGCGAGAAGAAAACTAGGTAGCTGATTTGTAATCATGATGTTGTCTCTTGGAGAATGGAGAACCACAAGTCCTCAACCGACCAATCATCGAAAAGCCCAAGGCTATGATGAATGAGAGTGAGCAAATCATAAGCTAGATAAACCCATACATCAAGTGCTTAGAAATGAGAAACATCTTGGAAGGAGTCATGAACTCGAGAGATTCAAGTGTAAGGTCGTTCAATACTTACTGATGGAGACAACCCTGTTCTAGAAATTGACAATGCAAATATACCTACGGTGCGCCAGGGAGAGCAAAATAGAGGACATACTCTGAGATTCATTTAGGGTAATGCAGGATCCAATCCATAGGAAAGACAATGGTATACAGTGTCCAATGGTAAGGATATATTTGGCCGACACTATTAAGGGATGTTGAAGCATTCTTCAGGAAATGTAAAAAATTCTAAAAATATAGTTCGCTATAAGATCAGCTAGCTCACAAATTACAGCCGATCATCAGCTCGTGACCCTTTATCATTTGGGGTCTAGATATTATAGGTACATTCTGATCTTCCTAGGGATAACAATGCTTCCTCTTAGTAGCAGTGGATTATTTTTCTAAGTAGATCAAAGCCAAAGTGCTCACCTCGATCCCTGTGGATGTTGTCCAAAACTTCATATGGACCAACCTGATATGCCAATATGACATGCCTCTAGTGATCATTATGGACAATGGTATGCAATTTACAAATAAAAAAAATTTAGAGGTTTTGCCATGATCAAAAAATAAACCTCAAATTCATTGCAGGTCATCATCTGTGGACCAATGCTCAAGCTGAGGTGGCCAATAAAATCATCCTCAACTTATTAAAGAAGATGGTTGAAGGTGCAAAAGGTAGCTAGGCAGAAATCCTCTTATTTTTTATATGGTTCATCCGCACAACCCAGTAAACATCTGTCAGCCAAACATCATTTATGCTCTCGCACGGGATGGAGGCCATGCTGCTAGTAGAATATAATCTCTACAGCCAAAGATGCCTTGTGGCCACACCATTTGATAAATCTAATCTCCCATATTAGCTAAAGGAAAATGATAAGGGTACAATGCCCTCCCTTGACCATGTGGAGGAGGCATGAACATATTTAACCATGGAATAGGAAAAGGTCAAGAGGAAGGTCACTAGCTACAATAACAAACATGTATGAGAAAATTCTTCTTCCCTTGGGATTTGGTGCTGAAGAAGTAGATCTCACAACATAAGAACAAATAGTTGGAAAGCTGGACCGAACATGGAGCGAACCCTACATCATTGACCTCTAAGTAGGACCCGAAGCATACAAGCTAAAGACTCATGCAAAGAATGTGGTCTCCCAAACTTAGAGCGGGAGCGGGAACAAGCTAAACTTTTTTTTCCATAAATCTACTTCTGTAATTTCAATAAAACCTTGAATAAAAATTATTCATCTATTTTTCTAGCAATTGAAGATTTTCATCAAATAACATGCTAAAAGATCTATATGAAATTACAAAATGATGGATTGACTGAAAAGCTAAGGTTAGAAAAGAACTCAGGCAACTGGAAAGAACATAAGGAGCCAAAGAAAATTGAATACTTCTAGCCTTGGCGCCAAGATCACCTGGCTAAGTAGAGCCTGAAAACCCTCAATTCATGGCGCCAACATCAATTGGCAGCACCTAAAAAAATGAAACTCCTAGCCATTGCGTTAAGATCACTCGGTTGAATAGGGACTTGACCGACTTTTTTTTTGTAATCGATAAATACAAGAATTTGATGACACTACTAGAAGATTTAATTTCCAACAACGGTGTCCAAAGACTTGATCACGACTTTATAGATATGTCTGATTTGGTTAAGATGTATAATTATAATATTCAATAATGTTAAAGTCGAATTTGTCAATGCAAGTATACGTATCGCTCAAGTAAAGCTCTAATGGAGTCCTAGATATCGATCCCACAGGAGGTAGTTTAGAATTATGGACTAAGACCTTAGAAAAGCAATACTTTAATCACAACAACGACGTTTAATTTGCTTATCTGTCACTAATAGGCGGTTTAGAATTACAGACTAAGACTTTAGAAAAACAAGACTTTAATCACAACAACGATGTTCAACTTACTTATCTGTCACTAATAGGCAATTGAAATAAATAGATAATTTTAATAACTAATAAATAACTAATGATAAAAAGTAGGGCTTAATTGTGATATTCAATATATAAGAAAGCATCCTTCTCCTTGTCAAGAAATGTAGGGTTTAATTGTGATATTCAATATATAAGAAAGCATCCTTGTCCTTGTCAAGAAATTATAGAGGTTTAATTGTGATATTCAATATATAAGAAAGCATCCTTCTCCTTGTCAATAAATTATAGTGAATGTTAGGATAATTTTAATAACTAATAAATAACTAATGATATAAAGTAGGGTTTAGCATCCTTTCTCCTTGTCAAGAAATTATAGTGAAATGAATAAGGTGAATTACTTCAATTTATATTGTGCCCAATAGGAGCATACATAATCTTTACCCTTTGGTCCAGGCATTAAGAACATTGACTAATCCTATGCTTGGTTACTAATTATGCGACTAGGCTGGGAGGATGCCGACTCTCACTTGGGAGCTCCCACGTTCCCCTCACCTGAGGGCTAACATCTACACATCAACACCCAAACGATAGG
>JXCR01146167.1:7025-17838 GCA_002079205.1 Phalaenopsis hybrid cultivar
TGATGAAGTCTTTGAGGAAATGGAGCTGTTGGTTCTTACAAATCAATTTTTAGCAAGAAAATAAGTCTTTTAGAATCTTTTGAAACGTTCTCTTTTGATTCTTCAATTTCTTCTCTCTCTACTTTAGTTTCTTTTTGAACCCTACCTTCCAACTCTCTTCTGCTTCTAAATTGAATGACTTTTACTTGTTTTTTATTCTGGTCCTTTGGATTTGTTTCGGTATTACTAGGAAGTGTTCCTTGGGATCTATTACTTAATGAATTTGTGATTTGTCCAATTTGATTCTCAATATTTCTAATTGTAGCTCCTTAAATTTGTAACTGATTTCCCATTTGTAACACCACTTGTTCTATAAACAAGTTCTTTTCCTTAAATTTTGGATTACTACTAAAATCTGGAGGATAAGTAGATTTATAATTNCGATTTCCCATTTGTAACACCACTTCTTCTATAAACAAGTTCTTTTCCTTAAATTTTGGATTACTACTAAAATCTGGAGGATAAGTAGATTTATAATTATTATTCCCTTGGTTGTTCCAGTTTTTAAATGGGTTTACTTGATTGTTCCCCCATTGCTGATTATTACCACCCGTAGTATTATTCCAATTGAAGTTGGGATGGTTCTTCTAACCTGGGTCATAATAATTTGAATATGGGTTATTCTGCTGGTTATTTATAACATTCAAAGTTTCTAATGATTCTCAAGAATCTATAATTTGGCCTAATGAATTCTCTTTAATCATACAAATTGGTTGAGAAAAATTCATTCCAAATTGGTNTCTATAATCTGGCCTAATGAATTCTCTTTAATCATACAAATTGGTTGAGAAAAATTCATTCCAAATTGGTCTAACTTTCTTGAAATTGTAGCAACTTGATTTGGTAACATAGTAAATGCATCATATTCATGAATATTGGCTACTTTCTTAGGATTTACCCTCTCAGAAGGCCATTAAAAATTATTGGTAGCCATTTCTTCAATTAAAGCAAAAGCGTCATGAAATCTTTTTGACATCAATGAACCACCAACAATGGCATCGATAATAGTTCTAAGAGATCCAACTAATCCATTATAAAAAGTTTGAATTATTAACCAATTTGGTATAACATAGTCAGATACTTTCTTAAGAGTTTTTTAAATCTTTCCCATGCTTCATAAATAGATTCCCTTTTAAACTGATTAAAAGATGTAATATCATTTCAAAGCTTCACAATTTTTTATGGTGGAAAATATTTAGCAATAAATTTTTGTGCTAAATCACTCCAAGTTCTGATAGATCTAGGTCCTCAGTGAGAAAAGAAAAAAACCTAAGTCTTATGACATCATCAGATACACCATCATATTTAAATGTAGCACATAATTCTAGAAAATTGGCAAGAAGTAAATTTGGATCATCAGTTGGTGATCCCCAAATTGATTTTTTAATACCATTTTGATAATAGCAGGTTTAAGTTCAAAACAATTAGCCACTACAGTAGGTTTTTGAATACTCCAATGAAGTTCATCTACCGTATGGTTGGCATAATCTCTTCATGGTCCAAGTTCTTGATGAATTTCAACATTTTGATCATTTTGGTTTGCCATTTATGTAATTTTTTTAGATTTTTTAAAATTTTTAATTTGTTTGCTTTTTTTGATTTTCTTAATATTTCTTTCTAATTCGGAATCATAGGGCACTAGTCCTTCAGAATCTGAACTACGTATACACTAACAGAAAATAAAATGAAAAAAAATAAAACACACATTAATAAAATACTATAATAAGATATTCCAATAGTAACTCTTAAAGTTTAAATAAAACTTTTGAAAATAGAAATTTACTGTCAATCATTATCCCCAGCAACGACACCAAAAACTTGATCAACACCGTTTATATGCAACAATATAAAATTGTCTTTAATTTTATTTTTCNTTAATAAAATACTATAATAAGATATTCCAATAGAAACTCTTAAAGTTTAAATAAAACTTTTGAAAATAGAAATTTACTATCAATCAATATCCCCGGCAACGACACCAAAAACTTGATCAACACCGTTTATATGCAACAATATAAAATTGTCTTTAATTTTATTTTTCATTTGGATTACCTTATTTTGTAACATCAACAAAAACTTGATCTTGAAGAAAATAAGATTAATACTCTCCACAACTACTATCCAACACTTAAATTACTTATCATTTTAAGGAGAAAGATAAAGAAAACTACTCAGAATCCATGGTGAAAACAAAACCACACTTTAGTTTAAAAGTAGAAATTATTGTCAAGCCAGCAAGAAGACTCGATTAAAACCANTATTCTCAAGAATCTATAATTTAGCCTAATGAATTCTCTTTAATCATACAAATTGGTTAAGAAAAATTCATTCCAAATTTGTCTAACTTCCTTGAAATTGCAGCAACTTGATTTGGTAACATAGTAAATGCATCATATTCATGAATATTGGCTACTTCTTTAGGATTTACCCTCTCAGAAGGCCATTAAAAATTATTGGTAGCCATTTCTTCAACTAAAGCAAAAGCGTCATGAAATCTTTTTGACATCAATGAACCGCCAACAATGGCATCAATAATAGTTCTAAGAGATCCAACTAATCCATTATAAAAAGTTTGAATTATTAACCAATTTGGTATTACATGGTGTGGATACTTTCTTAAGAGTTTTTTAAATCTTTCCCATGCTTCATAAATAGATTCTGATTAAAAGTTGTAATATTATTTCTAAGCTTCACAATTTTTTATGGTGGAAAATATTTAGCAATAAATTTTTATGCTAAATCACTCCAAGTTCTGATAGATCTAGGTCCTAACAAATTCAACCACATCTTAGCTTTATCCCTCAGTGAAAAAGGAAAGAACCTAAGTCTTATGACATCATCAGATACACCATCATATTTAAATGTAGCACATAATTCTAGAAAATTGGCAAGAAGTAAATTTGGATCATCAGTTGGTGATCCCCAAATTGATTATTTAATACCATTTTGATAATAGCAGGTTTAAGTTCAAAAAAATTAGCCACTATAGTAGGTTTTTGAATACTCCAATGAAGTTCATCTATCGTATGGTTGGCATAATCTCTTCATGGTCCAAGTTCTTGATGAATTTCAACATTTTGATCATTTTGGTTTGCCATTTATGTAATTTTTTTAGATTTTTTAAAATTTTTAATTTGTTTGCTTTTTCTAATTTCTTAATATTTCTTTCTAATTCAGAATCATAGGGCACTAGTCCTTCAGAATCTGAACTACGCATACACTAACATAAAATAAAATAAAACACACATTAATAAAATACTATAATAAGATATTCCAATAGAAACTCTTAAAGTTTAAATAAAACTTTTGAAAATAGAAATTTACTATCAATCAATATCCCCGGCAACGACACCAAAAACTTGATCAACACCGTTTATATGCAACAATATAAAATTGTCTTTAATTTTATTTTTCATTTGGATTACCTTATTTTGTAACATCAACAAAAACTTGATCTTGAAGAAAATAAGANAAGGTTAAAATAGTCTAAAATTATTTCTGATAAATAAATCCAAACTATTGTTCGTCACAATATTAGAAGGAAATATAGCAAGAGAGTTTGTAATCTTAATGTTATTCAAGAATCTTACACATAGAAATATAGATAATTTCTATAGTAAATCATACACAAACTTTTACAAGAGGTTTGTTCCAAGAAAAATTTAGTAAAGAAGAAATTTTATGGAACAACATAATTGAAGTAATTGAAGTAATGTGAGTTATAATTTACAAAAAAAAAATGTCCTTCAGTATTTTTAAAGTAGGCATTAATAAAATATAACATGCAATATTTATGAAAGATATACTTCATTATAGAAGTAAAAAAGCGTATTACGGTATTGATGTTATTGTTAAGACATATTTAGCTATATACTTGATAATTTTTCATATAANACTCTTTTTAAGCACTTTTCAGAGACTTCAAGCACACTTCAAAATGTCTCATCTTCCTTCTATTATAAACTTCAAAGTGGTGCCTTAGAAACTCTTCAAAATGTGTCCAAATTTGATGTATTCTCTAAACAATGCCTCCTTTCACAAGTCTTTTAATCATATTTTTGTTTCTAGTGGTCATAACAACCCTCTTTAGCTAATAGGTGCCTCAAATGTCTCTTTAAAATTTGGCAAAATGAAGTAAACAGTCACATAACTGCCTCTGGCGCTTAAGCGCGAGACCTCTGGTGCTTAGGTGTGGCCTTCTCTATTTCACCAGCGCTTAGGCGCCAAAACTCTTTTGCTCCATTTTTACAATTTTGCTCAAAATTTTATCATTTTTCACTCATTTTAGCATTTTTTACCTTTATTACTTGTACTTGAAAGAAAAACACACAAATACCTTCCATCAAAGGTTTTTAGAGTGACACCGATCAGGATCCCACGGTTCCCTCGTTCTGGTACATTTTTTTTTTTGAATTTACTTATCCTAAATAGGTTGTTAAGCTCATTTAAACTAGGGAGATCTTGCTAGCAACCAAAGTTTGCCTCATCCGATGGACTCACGTAAATTCATTTGGGTCCTTACTGCTATAAGGTCATGCCATTTGGGTTGAAGAACACTTACACAACCTACCAATGCCTCATATAAATTTTTTTCAAAGACCTCCTCTAGCAAATAATGGTGGAGAACATTTGTGACATGTTGATGAAAAGTATAAATGCAACATCAATCTTCAAGATGCTAAGAGGTGCTCAAAACAATGGTTTCTTGTGGACATATGATTGACATGCCATATTTGAGCAACACAAGACAAATTGGCCTCACTGCTCTGCCTTTCACAGTCTGTTCAAGGAGAGATGTTCTATATCTACATTGTTGTCAGGGAGGCCACCTTGGGCCTGGGATAAAATGGTAAAAAAGTAATTTCAAAACTATCGTATTATTTGGAATAATAAATCATTCTCTTGAGGTTAGAAGTAGTGTTGTCACCCAACTTTTCTTATTTTAAGTCTTTAAGTAATTGATGCAATAAAATATAGTTAAAGATAAGAGACCCATGATTAGAAACTTGGATGACCTTAACTAACATTAATTTTCTTAGAGGCTAAAATAAAGGTTAAAATAGTCTAAAATTATTTCTGATAAATAAATCCAAACTATTGTGCGTCAGAATATTAGAAGGAAATATAGCAAGAGAGTTTTTAATCTTAATGCTATTCAAGAATCTTACACATAGAAATATAGATAATTTCTATAGTAAATCATACACAAACTTTTACATGAGGTTTTTTCCAAGAGAAATTTAGTAAAGAAGAAATTTTATGGAACAACATAATTGAAGTAATTCAAGTAATGTGAGTTATAATTTACAAAAAAAAATGTCCTTCAGTATTTTTAAAGTAGGCATTAATAAAATATAACATGCAACATTTATGAAAAATATACTTCATAATAGAAGTAAAAAGCGTATTACGGTATTGATGTTATTGTTAAGACATATTTAGCTATATACTTGATAATTTTTCATATAAGAGGGGAGAAAATCAATTAAAAATGCAGAAATTAACTTATATAAAACATCGATAATAGTGATAATGACAAGATTCAACCATACTAGCAATGATGGAAGTTGGCTTTGATGGTTGAAAGTGACCATTATCCTTGGTGGTAATAGTAGAATTTGGATTTGATAGCAATACTTTGAATTAGAAATAATATAATAAATGATTGGCATCCATTTTGGATGTGATTATTATTATTATCAGAGTTGGTGTCAACAGTGAATGGTGATTATCTTAGCACATACAAATAACAACATTAGGGTCAGTGTTAGGCATCAATAATAGTGGTGATAACATGTGTTAGTATTGGTGGCAACACATGTTTTGGTATTTTCATCAATAAAGGACATCAGTGTATGTTGTGATTAGGAGCATTAGGATTCACATTAATGATAAGGAGCATTGTTGGTGATTGTGGGCAGCTATGCAGAGTAAATAGCGAATGTAAATCATTTTCTGTGAAGATGGATGCTAACCGTGGTGCATAAGATGGCTATTAATTTTGGTGGTACTATAATGCATTAGGCTTGTTCACATGCATTAATGTTAGTATAAGGACGGGTGTTTTGACTTGTTTGTGATAATGCATGTATATGCTAGGAGATATAACTCTAAATTCTCTACTCTAAAAAAGTTTTGATTGAATCATCCCCGTCTTGATAAAGGTGTCATTATATGATCTATTTATAAATTTCTTCAGAAATGTACATTCATTGTAATTAAAAATTAGAGCACTCTATCAACCAAATCATGTTAAACTTCTTTTAGCAAACCTATTTTTAGTCATCTTAATTTATTAATGATGTAAGAATTCAACAATCTCAAATATGTCATATTCCATTTTTTCATACTATTCATTTAAATTATTTATTTGTTTAAAATGGAACTCAGATGATCTTAAAATTTGAAAATTTTTTGACTCAAATTCTTCTGTGCTTTGACATTTAAGAATAATACTATAAAATATGTTCTGGATTGGATTGATCTTTGAGATCGAGCAAGGAAAATGGTTTGTTTTGAAATTGCTTAAGATTAATTTTGAAAAATATTTATCTTAATTTTGAAAGTTTTTTTTTCTTAATTTTTGAAAATCATTTTAAACAAGCATGCATAATATATTAAACAGTGGTAATTGCAGTAATAAAATGACGATAAATAAACTATAAATGCATACCTGTAGTCTTCTCACTACCTCCACTGAAATGTTAGCATTCATAAACATGCATAAATTTAAAAGTGTAAAGCAGGAACGACTATTAAGTAGTAATGAAGTCTTAATGAATTAAATTCAAAGGAGACAACACTTCATAGCTTGGTTGGTCCCAAGAAGTCTTAAGGATGTTTTTTCTTGAACAAATCATAAATAATAAGTTTAGTTGCTCGTAAAAATATCCAAAAGATTATAAAAATTTTCGGGGCATAACCCTAAACAACTTTTAAGAATCCTTTGAACTGTTTCAAGTTCATTTGACTTATTATATTATTGAATAGATCTCCCTGAAGTTCATTCGGTTTAAGGCATGCTTAGTCCTATACCTCAATTAAGCTCAACAAGGCATGCCCAAAAAATAGTGTTCCCGTCATGTGCATAAATCAACATTGGTTTCTTGTGGACAAATGATTGCCATACCATATTTGAGCAACACAAGACAAATTGGACTGACTGCCCTGCCTTTCTTTGTCTGTTCAAGGAGAGATATTTTATATCTACATAGTTGTCAAGGAGGCTACCTTAGGAATGGGACAAAATGGTAAAAAAGTAATTTAAAAAATATCATACTATTTGGAATAATAAATCATTCTCTTGAGGTTAGAAGTAGTGTTATCACCCAACTGATCTTATTTTAAGTCTTTAAGTAATTTATGCAATAAAATATAGCTAAAGATAAGAGACCCATGATTAAAAACATGGATGATCTTAATTAACATGAAATTTTTTAGAGGCTAAAATAAAGGTTAAAATAGTCTAAAATTATTTCTGGTAAATAAATCCAAACTATTGTGCGTTAGAATATTAGAAGGAAATATAGCAAGAGAGTTTATAATCTTAAAGCTTTTCAAAAATCTTACATAGAAATATAGATAATTTCTAAAGTAAATCATACACAAACATTTACATGACGTATGTTCCAAGAAAAATTTAGTAAAGAAGAAATTTTATGGAACAACATAACTAAGGTAATTCAACTAATGTGAGTTATAGTTTACAAAAAAAAATGTCCTTCAATATTTTTAAAGTAAGCATTGATAAAATATAACATGCAACAATTATGAAAGATATACTTTATAATAGAAGTAAAAAAAGTATTTCGGTATTGATGTTATCGTTAAGAGATGTTTAATTGCATACTTGATAATTTTTTCTTATAAGAGGGGAGAACATCAATTAAAAATGCAAACATTAACTTATATAAAGTATCGATAATAGTGATAATAACAAGGTTCAACCATATTAGCAATGATGGAAGTTGGCTTCGATGGTTGGAAGTGACCATTATCCTTGGTTATAATAGTAGAAATTGGCTTTGATTGTAATAATTGGAACTAGAAATAATATAATAAATGATTGGCATCCATTTTGGATGTGATTATTATTATTATCATAGTTGGTGTCAACAGTGAATGGTAATTTTCCTAGCACATACAAACATCAACATTAGGGTCAGTGTTAGGCATCAGTAATAGTAGTGATAACATGTGTCAATATTGGTGGCAACACATGTATTAGTGTTTTCATCAATAAAGGACATCAGTGTATGTTGTGATTAGGAGTGTTATGATTGGCTTTAATGATAGGGGTCAACATTGTTGGTGCTAGTAGGCAGCTATACAGGGTAAATGGCTAATGTAAATCGTTTTTTGTGAAGATGGATGCTAACCTTGGTGCATAAGATGGCTATTAATTTTGGTGGCACTAGAATGCATTAGGCTTGTTCACATGTATTAAGTTTAGTACAAGGATTGGTGTTTTGACTTGTTTGTGATAATGCATGTTGATGACAGGAGATATAACTCTAAATTCTCTACTCTAAAATAGTTTTCATTGAATCATCCTGGTCTTGATAAAGGTGTCATTGTATGATCTAGTTCTAAATTTCTTCAGAAATGTACATTCATTGTAATTAAAAATTAGAGCACTCTATCAAACAAATCATGTTAAACTTCTTTTAGAAAACTTATTTTTGGTCATTATAATTTTTTAATGATATAATAATTCAACAATCTCAAATATGACATATTCCATTTTTCCATACTATTCATCTAAATTATTAGTTTGCTTAAAGTGGAACACAGATATTCTTAAAATTTGAAAAATATTTTGACTCAAATTTTTCTGTGCTTTGACATTTAAGAATAGTATTATAAAATATGTTTTGGATTGGATTGATCTTTGAGATCGAGCAAGGAGAATGGTATGCTTAAATAGCCCCAATTGATTGCCCCCAAACTCCCTAATCAAGATGAATATAATTGCAACCAACAGAAACTAGATTCACTTAAAGAGAATATAATAGCTTCCTAGAGAGTGCATATAGTCCGGTTTCAAGCCTCTGGCATACATGGGAAATGGAAACTACGGTAAACATAATCAAAGTACTTGACAACCCTAATACCAGAATCAAACGATAATCCTAATATTGTCATGCATTTACAAAATTAACCCGATATCCCTTATTGAAAGGCTGCATCTTGATCAACGGATTTCTCTTATAGAACTTAAATGGACGAAGCTCAAACCCACAGATCAAAATTGGCATCAATGGAAAGTCATCTTGGCTTGGAATGTGATGTATGCCTACTGAATACCATAAGACAATTTCTGTGTTTTTGATGGATTGATTCCCGCATTAAAAGTTTGGAGAAAAATAAGAATTTGGAATTAAACATCCAACAATTAATAATTAGTCATAAAAAGAGCAGAATTACATACCCTTATGCTTGTTTGATGTAAATTTAATATAGATTGCTTTAGGTAAGATTATTTGCAAAATAAAAATACCTATGCTCCAAGCTGCCAAGTTGTCATCCCCACTGCTCTGGTCAGCATAGAGCCCGGAAACCCACTTATCCTTCTTGTTGTATGGCATCACCCACAATTGCTTCTTGGTGTAACCTGCTCTAATTCGCAGGTAGTCATCATCAATCCAAAGAGAGGTAGCTGTTGCACTACTGCTGCTGAGGAGATAGCCAACCATGTTGTCGAGGTTAGTCTTCACATCTTGGTTCACAACAAATAACTCTGCTAGCGGCGCTGTGTTGAGTTCACGCGACCATCGGCCTCAGTGGTTGTCGTCTCTTTGAAGACAATCCAGTAGCTCTTCCTGGGCTCGTCTCCATCATTCACAGTCACTATTTTGAGGTTGGCCTTCACAAATTAGTTAGTCGCGCCGGTGACGTCGAGATCAAGATGATAGCAAATGTAGTGGTCATGGTAGACACCGATAGTATTGGGTGCCACCAACTCTCCATGATGCTCACCTCTTATTTAGTTTTCATTAGAGTAATTTGTGGCTCGGACTTCTATCATTATACTGAACCCTACCTGGACAATGAGATGCCAGTTGTTTATCATTGATGTATTAAGAATGATTAAGATTGATATTTTAAGGTTAGCCTGCTTACCCAAACTTTGATGGTGTTGCTGATCTTGAATTCCCAGTCTAAGACATAGTCTTAATTCCCCAACGTCGCCACCAAGCTTACCTCCTCGCTTGCTTCGGTGACCTACAAGCCATTAGTTATTTAATTTATTTTAAAATCAACCCCTCGTTTTCAACTTCAAAGGATTACCAATTATGGTCATCTAAATTACTTTTAACCATTTCAAATTAGTTAAATATAGTTATTTATAAAACATTCAAATTTAAGTAAATGACTATGAACTATGGTTAAACAGTTATTATGTGTGTTTTATACAAAAAAACATTGTAGAGGGGATGCGACACATAAATGTTGAAGAAAGGCATTTCATGATATCAAAAGTTAAATTACATATTTTAAATTTTATTTTTCACTACTAAAAATAATAGAGGTCAACTATATGAAACTTTGTTTAAAAAAATGATTTATCCAAGGACTCACCCCCGTTAAGAAAAGTAATGGAGAAAAACAATTGCAATATAAGCGAGAAGAGAGAAAGCGGGCAAAGTAATACTTTTGATTTCTCTCTCANAAAATATAGATAATTTCTAAAGTAAATCATACACAAACAATTACATGACGTATGTTCCAAGAAAAATTTAGTAAAGAAGAAATTTTATGGAACAACATAACT
>JXCR01146171.1:0-22850 GCA_002079205.1 Phalaenopsis hybrid cultivar
TCAAGCAAGGCATAATGAGTTTAATCATACTTCAAGATATCCAAAAGAGTATGAGAAAGGTCTAGGGACCAGACTCCAGCAATCTCACAATCCCTTGAAAAGTCCCAAGTTTGTTCAAACTCATTATGTTATTTAATAACTCATGCCTATCATACCATTATGCACAATAAACTGATGTTCTAGCCAACCCTAAGGATGGGGTAATTATCACTTGATGTTTTATTTGTAAGTTATATAAGTAAAGACTCTTAGGGAAAATTTGGTTTAATTAAGGAACTAAGCACTTTAATTTTAAAGATGGGCTTGTAGTGTTTTAAAAAAGTTTTAAGTTAGTTATAGATTATTTTCTAGATCTCATTAAACAAAATTTTGATTAAGCCTAGTTCACTACTAAGTGCTTAAAAATTAATGGGTAGATTTGCAATCTTAAAAAAAGATTTAAACATTTATACCTTTAATCGTTATCATGAATTATAAGTCATTTCAAAACCATTAATTGGGGCTTAAGATCAGTGAGTTGTGATCTTCCAAAAATCCCACACCTTAATATCTTTTTTTATTTAAATATTCTTTGAAGTTTCATCAATTTTAAGAGAATTACAAATTTATCCTTTACAATACCAAAGTGAGGTTGGTTACTATTCCTTTCATATTACAATCATCAAAACATATCATTTTAGATTATTTGTTGCCCATTTAGCCCTTTGCTTAAGCCTAAATATTAATTAAGCCTTAAATTCCAAAATTAACCTTTTGCCCCTAAGGCCCTAACACCCTATAATTCATTAAATTAAACTCAAATGAATTGAAAATTTTAAGTTACCCCACTCATGGGTTAACTAAAACACCAGAGGAGAAAATGTGATTTTTCTGATATTATTTAATTTTATAATTATTTCTAACGTAAAAATAAGGATTATTCAATCAAAATTTAATAATTCAATAAAAAAACCTCTATTCTTAAGAAAATTATTGGAGGTTCACATAGGTTAGAGGACCACTCAGACCAATTTCATTATTTTTAGAGATTCAACTTAATTATTAGAATTATTTGTTTGTTTTGGGCATTTACTAAATATAAAATATTGTTTAAGTAGAAAATTAAGTTTTATATTTTTATTAAATCTCTTTGAGTCAAGGGAAACACAAAAAAAATAAATTTCATATTTTTTGCAGTTTATATTTTAATTATTGGAATTATTTTAGTGAGAAATTAGAGAAAATTCATTTTAAGTCTTTATAAATTTATCTTGACTTAGAAAATTAGGAAAATTATTTTAATTGGTTCTAAGTGATCAAAAAGTCAAATATGATATTTTAGTGTATTTCTACAATTCTGAAATTTTTATGATTTTTAATTGATTTTTAATTATTTAAATGCTTAAAAATAACTAAAAGATGAAGTGTTTATTTTAATTCTAATTTTATTTTTCTTAGGTTCCTCTAGTCACAAGGAGCTCCTAAAACTAATTTGGTGATTTTTTTATTGTTATAACTATTTTAATGCCAAAAGTGTGATTTTACTTGATTAATTCAATTTGAGTGGTCAAATTAACTCCAATTGACTCCAGTGGAGATTGATTTTTATGTCATTTAAATATATAATTACTCAAAATTAAGTTTATTTCATTTTTTAGGGTTGGTGACAATTAGAAATATTTTTAATAAATCAAACTAAGTTTGTATTTTTTCTAGGGTCCTCTAACCACAATGAACCTACCAAAATAAATTTTGTATTTTTCTGATGAGTATTTTAATTATTATAATTTTTATACCAAAATAGAACCATTAAATTAAAAATTAAATATTCATGCCTAGAGATCTCCCCTGACCTTGGAAAAATCAGGAAAGCCTCCTCATAACAGATAAAATCAAAGCCTAAAAAATCAAGTCATGGTGAAATGTCTAAGCAAATGGAGAATAAAAATAAGAAAAAAACCATTTAATTAATGAAAAAATATACATGCATCAAATAGACATGAAAGTATTTCCACATTATTCTCCTCAGTTCACTGAGCAAGATGGTATTTTTATTTTATTTTTATGATTTTTCTACACAAAGATATGCATTTTTAAAGATTGGTCATTTAAATAAATAAGAAAAATCCTAATTTTCTACTTATGTGATGTGGCGCCACACAATCCTCGTACGCGTCGAGCTCTCCTTGCAGCTTCTTCTAGTTCAACGCCGTCATCCACGTAGCTGCCCCATCAGCCCGCGGCTCCGCTCCATCTTCGTGTCTAACCCTATCAGGACCGTCCATCGCATAAACGCGTGATCAAACGGTCCTTTGTCATCGTCCCAAACGAGCCAACCTATGAGCTATCCAACTTTTAACCCTAATATCTCACTCGATACTCAACCAAATTAAGTGTGGTTTGTTCTTATAGACTTATCTTGACTAGAAGACACATTCATACAGTTAATCAACCTTAAATAAACTCTAGGAACATGGAGAATGAAATGAAGTTCAGTTTAGGGTTATGGTTCAATACGTTTGCCCAAGAGGTGTGGCCTCGATTGGGTGCTTCCAAAATCTTGCCTTAAGTTCAAAGAGCTCCTAGATGAAGCCTCAAACTATGGTGAAATGCCTAGGTATAAAATCGATCAAGGCCGATTTAGGGGTTAGATCAAAGTCCACCTTAGGGTGCTCTAGTGATGGGGCTTTTGTGGTGGATCTTCTTCTCTCACCATGGGGATGGTATGGGTGCAACTAATTTGAGTTTGGTTGAGTTTTGCGGGGTGTCCTGTTTCGGCCAAATTTTTTAGCTCTAAAATTGAGCTCAAGTAGTGGGCTTGAGGGCTTGAGGATGGTTGGGTTGAACTCAAGAGGTCTTAAAGAAGCTCTGGAAGCAATTTGGCATAGTTTCCCCAAGGAATTTCAACCTTTCCCCTCTTGTCCATGGAGGGTGGGTTTAAATAGAGGGGGAAGGAGAGGCCATCAAGGGCAATTGGTGGGTGTCATAAGTTGCTTATGTGGAGGGAAGAATTGTGCAAAAATCCAATTGAGACGAGGTAGCTTGGATGGGTTTAATTTTGCATTTTAGCCAAGGGGGAGCTTTTGGATTTGGATTTGGATTTTTCAATGGCTAGGGTGGCTGACCAGTCAGGCTCAAGTCACCATTTGACTCAGGGAGGTTAAGTCTTGGGTTTGGTGAAGCCAATTGGGGATGACCATGTGTAAAGGTCTTGGATTAAAGAGGAATGGGGGAAGGGTCATTTTGGGTCAATTTGGGCTAATACATGATTTGGGTTGGATTCACCCCTCAAAAAAGTTTTGGGAGCTGAATATAATCAAAAGGTTTAGCTTAATCATTGGGGATGAGTCACCATCCAAAGAGATTTGGATAAACATGGGTTAGAGTGATTCATAAAAGGGTTAAAAACCTTTTTAAAGAGGCTTAAAAGTGGCTTTTCCTTTTGCCATTAATAGCTTGATGAGGTGGCAAGACTCTTATGGCTCACCTATGGCTTGGGAGTGGCTTCATGGCTTGCATGTGGCTTGACTAATTTTCATAAGAATGGATTTTAGGTTTATTTGATATTTTTTTGTAGAGTTTGTCACGAGGCTTGATTTGGAATGATTTTATCATGAATTTAGAACTTAGGGAGTTATTTTAATTGAATGGATGATGAGGAGAAATTGTCGTGTGGGCTTTTAATTGAATTTGGGCTTTTGGAATTAAACATGGTGGGCTTGGGATTTTTTTTAAAAAGTTGAATTTGGGCTAAAATTTGAATCAATTGAATGTTGAATTTGGTGGAGGTAGACATCATGAAGGGTTTGGAAGTGATTTGAATTTAATTTGATGGCCAATTTGGGGGATTTAGTCATATGGTCAAAATTGGGGCTTTTTTATTTCAGTAAAATTAGGCTTGCAATTGGGTCAAATTGGGCTTGAATTTTGTTTATATTGGGATTAGGGGTACTGAATTTTGGTTTGGAATTGAAATTAGGCAAGATTTGGGTGAATTGGGCCAAGATTGATGCTATTTTGGGATAATTGGGCCCTTAAGGGCAAATTTGGTGCTTTTGGTCAAATTTGGTCAATATGATGGTTAAAAATTGAAATTGGGAATATTTGGGATGATTTTTGAATTTTTGGGAATTTTTGAAATTTTTGGGTCATGAGGGGCATTTTGGTAATTTTTGACAATTTTGTGGGTATTTTGGAAATTTGGTGATTTTGGTAAGTTTTGTCCAATTTAGGCATTGGTGAGTTGTTTTAGATGATTTTTCGGCAAATTTGGGTAATTTTGGGATTTTTGGCAAAAATTATGGTTATAGGGGTTTTTTGGTAATTTGGTGATTTTGGGCTAGAATAGGAAAGTATGCCATGAACCCATGCCAAACCAATAGGATTCATATGAGGATTCATTTTGGATGCTCAATATGCTAATTCTAACCCTCTTAGCCAAAGACTAGGGGTATAGGTTCATTCTTATGAGCTTTTTAAAAGGAATTGTGAGACCAAATCAAGGGGTCTTAGGTTTTGGGGGATGCAAGAAAGTTTAGTGTGTGCAAGACATTTAAACCATCACCAGACCACCCAGGGTTAGTCCTAAGGTCTGACCATCCTATGGGAGACTCCCCTAGAGTTCCCCCTACTGACCCCACCTACTAAGTGCTAGAGGTTAAGACCAATATGCGGAACTTCAAGTTGAGCAAAGAAGGATTTGCAATTTCTAATGGTGAGGGTTCCTTTTCTAGTTTTCTAGGAATAATCAATAAAAAAATTCTATGACTAGACCCTAAGATACTAAAGAGGAAAAACTAGACCTCAACTAAAAAAGAGGTCAACATCGGTCTCTTCTCTTGATGATCCAAGTTTTCTTTAATAAAAATCCACAAGGTGCCTTGGTGTACCTTTGATTCAGGGTGATTTAATGTGATAATTTTGCAAATATTTTTCAATATTATAAAATCACACATGATAGATATATAATAAATATGCAATATAATCCCAACAAAAAAATTCTTTATTTAAAAAATTTATCTTATAAAACTCTTTTTAAACTACCAAATCCACTTTAATATCAATGTAATTATACATATCACTCAAGTAATAAAGGGGCCTATTAGTGTCCCAGATATCAATCCCACAGAGAAGTTAGAAAATCCTAAAGTAAATAATGAAAATTATTTTATAACAAAAATAAAAACAAAAATAAAAGTAAAGTGCAAAGTTTGAAAATTAACAACTCAAGTGAATGCTTATTAAAATGCAGATGTAAGACAACAGAAGTTAAACTAAACTAAATACTAAACTTTCAAAAGTAAAATTACAAAAATTAAACAAATTTTTTGTTGTGACAAAAAGTTCAAATTTAAGAAAGCATCATCTCCCTTTATAGTGAGTATATGGATTGTGAAGAAATTGAAATCGTTTGAAAATATATATATAAATTGTTTTGTGCCAAATAGGAGAAAACCTATTCTTTACCCTTTTTCGAGTGCTATAAAGAACATTGATTAATCCAGAGTTTGGTCCTTAATTTTGTGGTTAGGCTGGGAGGATATTGGCTGCCACTCCAGAGCTCCCACTACTCCCTCTCCTGAGGGCTAACAATCTCACATTAGTTTCCAATCAACTGGATCAAATTAAGGATTTTAATATGTCACATTAAAATCTTCAATTCTGCATCAACAAAGTATATTTCCCTATTTATTTGCACCCAATCCCATGGAGGACATACTCTCCCATGAAATCAAATGTGATTCTCCCTATGTTGTAGAAATCATATCTCATTTCAGAACATGTCTCTCAACAAGTTTTAACATTTCAATTGGCCATTTAAAAAGTAAAGGAAGATTGGAGTTTAAATCATCACAAATTATTATCATTTAAAGCATTGGAAAACAAAATATATTCTTTACAAAATCATATCTCAAAGTACAGAGAAGGATAAAGAAGGCTACTCAGAATTCATGAGAAGGATACGATAAAACATGGATTTCATATATAAAAACAAGTTTACAAAACAAAAGAAATAAAAATTCAACTTATCTCACAATCCTTCCCAAGCAAAACCCTAGAAGTTCTCTCCAAGACTTTTATTTCTTTACAATCACTCCCAATTCTCCCATAAAAGTGTAATGAAGAAGAAATATCTCACCTTCCCTCTCTTCTTACAACCCTAGAAGAAAATCTCCTCTTCTCTCTCTATCTCTACTCACACCCCTCTTTCTTCTCTCTCATGCCACACACTTCAAGCCTCCTCAAGTCTTCTTCTTTTATTTTGGGCTACCTTCTTTAGAAAAGAATTCAAAATTCCCTCTAAAAGTCAACTCTTTTGAATTCAAAAGATGTATCATTTGATCCAAGAGTCATATCCCTTCATAAAAGAACCTTCTAAAGTGTATAGATATATTGAATTACTCCAAGAGGAGTGTAGAACAAATGTCACTTTGAAAATTTGCAAAAAAATTGTTTCGAACTGCCTTAATTTAAAAAAGTCATCTTTGACGCATCATGCGTCTGTATTGGCTTCAAATTTCGTTCTTTTTACCATTTTTGCTCCAAATGCCTAAAAATGATATACCTGCAACAAAAGCATAAAAATACCCTTCTTTAAATTATAATATCACCAAAAATAAGCATAAAATAAGTACTTAAAACAATATATTATTTTGGTGTATCAAAATCCCCCAAATTTAAATGTTACTTGTCCTCAAGTGACACTTTTATTACATAAAATCATATGAATTAAGATAGAGATTAACTTATAACTTCTATACTAGTTTAAGAAAAAAAATAGCAAAATTTAAGAAAAAGCTTTTAATAACTTAGATTCAAACTCTAAGTCTAGGAATACTTAGTAATCAAATTTAAGATTTTTTAATCTCTATTCATTTCAAGAAGAATTGCAATTTGTCACATTAAGGAAATTTAGAACATTCATATGAAAAAGAACTTCATGAAAACTTTATTAGGAATGCTACTAATACTTCAATACAAGTTTAGAAAATGTAATAAAGCTCTTTCCTTAAGTTGATTCAAGTGATGCCAAATTTTTATTAAGCATCTCCTCAGGCTTCTCCTCACTTATTTTTCTTTTCTTTTTCTTTTTTTAGGATCTTTTCAGTCCTTTGTTTTCCTTTTCTTTTTATTTTCCTTTTTCAAGTGAGAATTACTATATCTGGATAGCCTTTAATAATTTTGAACTTCACTATCCTCTTTTTAAAGTCAAAACTCTATACCTTTCTTCACTTTATAGATTCATATTAGTTTATGATTTTTCATTAAGTCTCATTATTTTCATCTTACATGAAACTCTAAAGTCCTTAATACTTTACTATTATATATTCAGTTCACAACACAATATAAAAATTTTACTACAACAATTTTCAAATAAATGTTCATTATAATACAAACACCAACAACAATCAAACATCAAAAATAAACTAAAAAAGACTCATAAAACATCAATCTTCATCTCCTTTCTCTTCATCATCTAATTCTTCTTCTTTTTCATCATGAATGGGAGTATAGGGAGTGAAACTGGGGCAAGCAGGAAAGTCCACATTAGGTTCACCCCTAAGATGTCCACCCATGGCATTCTCAAAATTAATATCATGTTGTACTCTCCTCTTTTGATATTCATCATTACATGCATTCCTTGCTCCTATCTTTCCTAATAGAGTTTGAATATTAACTATGTTCATTTGTTGAATCATGAGTTAATCCATAAAACCTTCAAGCGATGTTGATCAAGAAGTGCTGCCCCTGCAGTAGATGTTGAGGGCCTATCCCTTCCTCCACTTCTAGATTCAACAAATGCTTCTACTATCTGAATCATAACCCTCCCAATCAAATTCTGTGGCTATAATCTCTCTTCATTTCTATGGGCTTCTACTACTGATTGTTGATGCAGCGGGAATTTGTTCTTAATAATAATGATACAATGTAACCCAAATTATAATATAATTTTGATGAAAATAATTTATCTTTAAAATCCTAATTCCCGTTTACATACTATGCAAGTATATGTATCGCTCAAGTAATATGGGACTCTAATGGAGTCCGATATTGATCCCACAGGGAATCTAGAAATATATATAAGCTAGTTATTTATATTTCTATTATAATATAAAAACAAAGTGAAGTGCTAAATTTAAAATTAAACTACTTAAGTGAAATTCTACTAACTATGTAGATGTACGAAAATAACAAGTAAACTAAACTAAATGCTAAACTTTTAAAAGTAAATTGCTGAAATAAAATAAAGGTTTTCGTTGATGAAAAGTTCAAGTATGAGAAAACATTCTTCCCCTTTGCAATCAAAATATGGCTTGTGAAGAAATTGAAATCATTTATAAGATATATTTAAAAATTATATTGTGTCAAATAGGAGCAATCTTATTCTCTACCCTCTTCCGAGTGCTATAAAGAACATTGAATAATCCATAGTTTGGTCCCTAATTCTGTGGTTAGGCTGGGAGGATACCAGTTGTCACTACAGACCTCCCACTACTCCCTCCCCTGAGAGCTAACATGCTCGCATTAGTTTTCAATCAACTAAACCAAATTGGGGATTCTAATTTGCCATCTTAAAATCTTCCAATTCTACATCCATCAAAGTATATTTCCCTATTTATTTGCACCCAATCCCATGAATGAAATAGTCTCCCATGAAATCAAATGTGATTTTCCCTTTACTGTAGAAGTCATATCCTCTTTTCAGAACATATAATTTTCAACACATTTTAACAATTCAATTGGCTAGATTGAAAAGCAAATGAAGATTAGAGTTCAAATCATCACAAATTATTGACATTTAAAACCGTAGAAAACAAAATCAATTCTTCACAAAATAATTTCTTTAAAGTACGGAGAAGGATAAAGAAGACTACTCAAAATTCATGAGAAGGATAATGTAAAACACATATTTCATATATGAAAAATAGTTTACAAATAAAAGAAATTAAAAAAAAATACAACTTATGTCACAATCCTTCCAGAGCAAAAACCCTAGAAGTTCTCTTCAAGCCTTTCTCTCTTTACAATCTCGCCCAATTCTCTCTTATAATTGTAATGAAGAAGAAATCTCTCAATTTCCCTCTCCTCTTACAAACTTAGAAGAAAATCTCCTCCTTTGTCTCTCTAACTCATGCCTCTCTCTTCCTCTCTAACTTTTCGTCCCCCTCTTACTCTCTAACTTTTCGTCCCCCTTTTCTAGTCTCTCTAGAAGGTCTCTTTTGTTGGCTGGTTCTCTTTTCTCAAAAAAATCTCAATTCCCTCCAAAATTTGAAAGTCAAAATTTTGAATTTCAAATGATGTGCCTCCTTGATCCAAGAGTCAAATCCCTTCAAATTGGAACCTTCAAAAGTGTCCACATGCATTAAATCACTCCATGGGGTGCTTAGAACAGGTGTCCC
Organism: Phalaenopsis hybrid cultivar; assembly: GCA_002079205.1. NCBI lineage: Eukaryota > Viridiplantae > Streptophyta > Magnoliopsida > Asparagales > Orchidaceae > Phalaenopsis > Phalaenopsis hybrid cultivar. The sequence continues at coordinate 9,381 of JXCR01146171.1, forward strand.
TTTGAAAATTTGCTCAAAATTTATCTCGAACCACCTTAGTTTAAAAAAGTTACATCTGACGCATCATGCACCAACGCTTTGGATTTTGGTGCATCATGCGCCAAACCCCAAAATTGACTGTTTTTGCTCCAAATTTCGCTCTTTTTGCCGTATTTGCTCCAAATGCCTAAAAATAAATTAACAGCAACAAAAACACAAAAATACCCTTCTTTAAAGTGCAATATCACCAAAAATAGACATAGAAAGGGTACTTAAAACATATATTATTTTTTGTGGATCAATTGTTCACATAAAGTGAAGAACAAAGTAGTGTATCCTAAACCTATAAGTGCACCAACATCTATTGCCTTCATATTCAGAATACAATAGTTTAGTACAACTCTGTCTTTAGTACATCAGCAAAATGATTTGTTGGCAACAGTTTGGCAGAAATGAAGTGTTGTCATGCTTTTGACTGAATAGTCAACATAGAAGCAGGGAAGTTAACTATCTTGTTATTCTTAATCTTTCATTCCCATCTAACATCAGTAAAAAATGCAATCACTTCCTCTAGTGATGAATCAATTATCACAAATGCAGCGTATTCATAAAAAAATATGTTTCTCAGCCCATAAAAAGCACTAATCATTTCAGCAAAAAATTTGACCTGCGTACCTCTCACTAAGATTTGATCTTCAATAGTGAATCTCAAGTTTGTATAAAACTCCCAAACCATCAGGACAATTGCTACAGTAGTGAAGTAGTAGAATGTTTCCTAGCTCTTAGCAAGAATCAGTCTCTCGACCTTGCCACCCAAGTTTGCAAACACTCGTTCTTGTATCATTCTTTTTGTCTCAACCTGAGTATCGTAACTATGCTGGGCTTTGAAAGTAATAAATCTTCATGCATCAAAGTCCTCAGACGACCTTCCTCTCTTAACTCGAGGAGCCATTTGAAAATTCTATGAAAATCCATATATAGTCCAAGTAAATCACTAAATAAAAAATCTAACTCCTCAAGTAAGACTATTTGGTAAGAAACTTTTCACTATGAGTTTTCTTCAATCTTATTAATCAAAAATCCTAAATTTTGGATCTCCCAAATCTGTGGTGAAAATAAAAAATTTCTAAATTAAAGTGAAACTGTTACCAAACGAAGAAGAAATCTATGGTTTTTAGCCTCCAAATCCTTCTCTTTCACTCAATGTGATGCCCTAGACCAAGGTTTTGAGGTAGGAGATGAATCAAGCAGCGAAAATATAGTTTTTCAGTGCAATTTCATAGTTTTCTAGGTAATAAGGCGTGTTTGAACTTTTGGCGCATCATGCGCTAATTTGGTGCATCACGCTAAGGATCTATAAATTGGTGCATCATGCGTCAGAGCTTAAACTCACCAGATTTTGGTTTCCGTGGAAATCTGCTCTGTACCACTTTACGTCAACCTCTATTTGACTCATATAAACCTTTCTAAGCATATATAAACATCACACTAACACAAAACTTTCATAAACAACACAAAACATAAACATAGATAGTGTTCATTAGAAAGGAAATGCAATCCAACTTAAAAAACTAAAACAAATAGTACTAAACAAACGTTCCGTGCATAAATTAAGATCAAACATCTTCTTCATTATCATCCTCCTGGATATCTCTCATAGATTGGTAGTGAACATATAGGTTGTCGAAGGGTCATAATGGAAACTCATTAGTTGAATTTTTTTCCTCAATCCAAGCATTTTTGAGATCCTTGATCCATCAGTACATTCATGTCATTTTCATCTCCCATTCTAATAAAGTTGCAATAGACTTCTAGATCCATCGGCTTCCAAGGAAGTAGCACTTTTTCTCAACTTTCATAAGGTACTTGCGATTGACTGCATTGTAGGAAATTAGTGGATGGATGTCCCGGTCCAATTGTAGGCCCATTTACAATCAAATCCAAAACCAATTTCACAATAATAGCTCCAACATCAATAGGTTTTTCAATTTAGATGCAATAATTTAAAACAACACTCTCATCTATTACCTTACTAATATTCATGGTAGGCAGTACTTTTGATGAAATGAAGAAGTGTCAGGCTTTTGAAACTGGATTTAAAAATGACGAAGGAAAACTTACATTTTCATCATCTCTGGTATCCTAATTTCTATCTTCATTCATAAGGTAGCGATAGAGTTCATTCATATTCTCACTTGCAGGGTTAAATTTTGCATAATGGCAGATAGACACATTTTCAATCATAAACATCTCATTTATTCTTGGAGGAGTGAACTGCAAAACACTTCCCAATGCCTCTGCGCAATAGTCTCTTCCACTCGAGTATTTGATGTGTTGAATCCTTGATTCACAAACCCTCTTTCTTTGATAAGCCTCTTCTTCACTAGAACTCGATCGTGATGCATCAAAACTAACAAACTTTCTCTTGTTAAAAATTCCAAATCTAGCAAAATTTTTTAGTGGGAAGCCATTGGATTTGAAAAGTGGTGACTCTTCCCTCGTTTTCCCCCCTAAAATATGGTTTGGAGTCGGTTCTTAAGAGTTAATGGAGAAGAAACCACAAAAAACCTCCATTTGACATGTTTTAAACATTTTCGGACTCGCGATGCATTATGCGCCAACTCTCTGGAAGGTGGTGCATCATGCATCAATCTAACACATCACGCGCCTGTTCCAAAATTTTTGCCGTTTTGTTTTCGATCTCATAAATTCTTAACTTCTCTATAAAATTAGACAAATAAAGATGTTTCTAAATATTTTATCAAATACATGGACTACATAAAGACATAAACATAAATATACGTAAAAGATTTTAAATAAAAAAAAGTCAAAAGCAAACTAAACGATGATATATATGGGTTGCCTCCCACAAAGCGCTTGGTTTAATGTCGTTATTCTGGCATTCCCAGTCTTATTCTGGGTGACCTAACATTACAGTCTCTATAAAAACTGGTCTTTGACCATCAAAATATGATTTCAATCTGTGCCCATTCGCATTAAATATTCTATCAGTCTTGGGGTCTTTAATATTAACTGCCCCATAAGGATAGACTTTTATAACTCTAAATGTCATTTCCACTCAGACTTCAATTTTCTAGGAAATAATTTCAATATTGTATTATATAATAAAACTTGTTGTCCAGGTTCAAATTATCTTTTTATTATGTTCAGATCATGTCATTCTTTCATCCTTTCTTTATAAATCTTTCCATTATCGTAAGATTCATTTATAATTTCCTCAAGCTTATTCAATTACAATAATCTTTTTCTCACCAGCTTCTTTCAAATTGAAATTGAATTCTTTTATCATCCAATAAGCTTTATGCTCCATTTCAACTGGCAAATGACAAGTCTTCCCAAAATATAATCTATAAGGGGACATTCCTATAGGTTTCTTATAGGCTGTCCGATATGCCCATAATGCAGTATCCAATCTAGTTGACCAATCCATTTTACTAGGAATAACACTCTTTTCCAAAATTCTCTTAATTTCATGATTAGATACTTCTGCTAAACCACTAGTCTGGGGATGATAAACAGTTACAATTTTATGCATTCTATTATATTTTTTCACCAATCTTACAACTGTTACATTCCTAAAATGAGATCCTCCATCGGTAATGATTACTCTCGCCATTCCATATCTTGTATAATATTTTTAATTAAAAATTTTGAAACACTTCTAGCATTACATTGAGGAAAAGTTATTGCTTTAATCCATTTTAAAACGTAATCCACTGTAATCAAATGTATAAATTTCTGAATGAGGGTATAAATGGTCCCATAAAATCCAATCCCCATGCATCAAAAATTTCAATTTTCAAATCAAAATTTTGAGGTATTTTATTTCTTCTTGAAATATTACCTACTCTCCAAGACTTATCACGTGTTTTGATAAATATATTAACATCTCAAAATAGAGTAGGCAAATAAAATCCAGATTGTAAAATTTTATGAACAGTTCTATCATTTCCAAAATGTCCTCCAAATTCAGAATCATGACATTTTTTGAATAATTTCCTAAATTTCTTTATAATGCACATATCAGCTCATCATTAAATCTTTACATTGCTTATAAAAATAAGGAACAACCAAAAAATAAGATCGTGCATCATGAATGAATTTATTTTCCTACTATTTTATTAATCTATATGGTAAAATACCACTAACAATATAATTTACAATATCAGTATACCAAGGTATTTCCCATCCTTTTACAACATAAAGTTATTCATCAAGAAAAGTTTCAATGATTTCTTTTTCCATGTCAAGCATTTCGTCTTGTTCTAGCCTAGATAAATGACCAGCACTTTGATTATCAATCCCTTTCTTATCGAATACCATAAAAACAAACTCTTACATAAGAAGTACCCATCTAATTAATCTTGGTTTAACTTCCTTCTTTTGCATCAAATATTTAATAGTTGAATGGTCAGCATGCACAACACATTTAGCTCCAATCAGATATGATCTAAACTATCAAAAATATACACAATAGCTAATAACTCTCTTTCAGTGGTAGTGTAATTAATTTGAACATTATTAAGAGTCTTACTAGCATAGTATATAACTATAAAAATCTTATCATATCTCAATCAGGTGAAACAATTATAGAAGCTGTGATCAATTTTTTCTTTAAAGTTTCAAAGGCTTTAAGGGAATCTTGATTAAAGTCAAATTTTGTATCTTTTTCCAGAAGTTGGCATAAAGGTTTAGTAATTTTTGAAAAATCTTTAACATATCTCCTGTACAATCCAGCATGTCCTAAAAAGCTCTAAACTCCTCTTACTGTGATAGGTGGAGGTAGGTTCGATATAACTTATATTTTTGCAGAATCTACTTCCATGCTATTTTCTGAAATTTTATGCCTGACAACAACTTTATATATGCTTAAAAATACAAGTATTTAATACTGCACCAGAATATTTAGTTCCTCAACAACGACATAAAAAACTTAGTAACAATTATAGATTCAATAAAGATGTATATATAAAATATTCAATAATGGTAAAGTCACACTTATCAATGCAAGTATAGGTATCGCTCAAGTAATATAGGGCTCTAATGGAGTCCTAGATATCGATCCCATAGGGAGTAATATTAGAACTAAACCAGGGCTCTAATGGAGTCCTAGATATCGATCCCACAGGGAGTGGTTTAGAACTGCGAACTAAGAATTTTAGAAAATCAAGACTTAATCACAACAATATAATTCAAATTATTTATCTGTCACTAATAAGAAATTGAAAGAAATGTGTAATTTTAATAACTCTTAAATAACTAATTATACTTATAAAGTTTCTAATGTGATATTCAATATATAAGAAAGCATCCTTCTCCTTGTCAAGAAATTATAGTGAATGGATAAAGTGAATCAGTTCAAATTGTATTATGCCAAACATGAGCATACCTATTATTTACCCTTTGGTCCAGGCATAAAGAACATTGACTAATCCTATGCTTGGTTACTGAATCTACGTCTAGGCTAGGAGGATACCGGCTTTCACTTTGGAGCTCCCACGTTCCCCTTGCCTGAGGGCTAACATCTACACTTCAGCACCCAAAGATAGGATTGAATTGGGGATTTTAGTCTATCACTCTAAAATCTCCAATTCTAAGCCCGATAATTTTATTTCCCTATTTCAATTGAGGATTTTAGTCTGTCACTCTAAAATCTCCAATTCTACGCCCGATAATTTTATTTCCTTGGGGATTTTATTCTGTCACTCTAAAATCTCCAATTCTACGCCCGATAATATTATTTCCCTATTAGATTTTAGTTTGTCACTCTAAAATCTCCAATTCTACGCCCGATAATTTTATTTCCCTATTTAATTTGCTCACCTTGTCACTCTAAAATCTCCAATTCTACGCCCGATAATTTTTATTTCCCTATTTATTTGCACCTAACTTTCAAGGACTTTGACCTCCCTAAATCTTGGATGTAATCTTCACCTTAGTTGTAAAACTATATTTATTTGCACCCAATTTCCAAGGGCTTTGACCTCCTTGAATCTTGGATGTAATCTTCACTTTAGTTGTAAAACTCAACCATATCAAGGGCTTTGACCTCCCCGAATCTTGGATGTAATCTTCACTTTAGTTGTAAAACTCAACATAAAAGGGCTTTGACCTACCTGAATCTTGGATGTAATCTTCACTTTAGTTGTAAAACTCAACATACTTCCAATGGCTTTGACCTCCCTAAATCTTGGATGTAATCTTCACTTTAGTTGTAAAACTCAACATATTTTATTTTGACCTCCATAAATCTTGGATGTAATCTTCACTTTAGTTGTAAAACTCAACATATTTTAAAAAATAAATTGGCCATATTGAAAGTAAATTAAGATTGAAGTGAAAAGATCATCACAACTTCTTTAACATTTTCAAGGCTCAACCAATTCAAATCACCATGCAAATCTCAAGACAAGGAGAAAGACAGAGAAAACTACTCAGATCTCATGGGAAAAACACAAAAAATCTCAAGACAAGGAGAAAGATAAAGAAAACTACTCAAAACTCTTGTGGAAGACACAACAAACTCGAAATTCATATATAAAAGCAAATTCATACAAACTACAACAAGTAAATAACACTTATCTCTAACTTCTCCCCAAGCAAACTCCTTGAAGTTCCTATGCATCTCTTTTTTTCTTTACAGCACACATAATTCCTCTTTGAAGCGGCAAGGAGAAAAAAATCTCTCACTTTCCCTCCACTCTTACAAGCTCTCGAAGAATTCCTCACAATCTAACCCTAAAGTAAACTCTCTACACACTACTGGGATCTTTGACATTGTTCTAACCTCCCAACTCCTCAAAATCTCAAGCCTCCCCCTCCAATTTTCAGCCAAAGTCTTCTTTTAAAGTTGTAGAAGAGTTTTTCTAAGAGTTGCCTAAGCATCCCTCAAAAAATCGTCTACATTCAATGCACCTTTGGAAATAACCACCGAATTAACTTAACTGAATATTTACAAGATGAAGGCTATATAAATAAAAAAAATCTCCTTATAATGATTCAGTAATAAGTATACAAATTCTATTGTGGAAGTAAGCTAAAAGTGTTGCGTCAAATAGGAGCAATAATGTTTTTAACGCTTAATAGAGATGATATAAAGAACGTTGACTAATCTATAGTTTAAATAGTCTTGAAGACCCGTTAGGTATGGAAGATATTAGCTCTCACTCTAGAGTTCCCTCTTCTCCCTCCACCTGAGGGCTAACATCTAGTATTCAAATCTAAAACTATAAATCAAATTGGGGGCTTTAGCCATCACTCTAAAGTCCTCTAAGTCTACACCCTTGAAAAGTATATTTTCCTATTTATTTGCACTCAACCCCATGAAATACATTCTCATTCATGAAATCAGTATATGATTCTAACCATTTGTTGACTGAGACAATATCATCTCGGATCTTACATGTTCTCACCAAAAGTATTAACATCTTAATTGGTCAAATCAAGAAGTAAATGAAGTGCAAGGTTTCAAATTATCACAACTTCTTCCAACATTGAAGCCTAATACTTCACAAAACATCTTTTAAACACTTAATCACTTATCTTTTTAAGGAAAAATATAAAGAAAACTACTCAGAATCCATGGAGAAAACACAACCACACATGAGTTTAAATGTGGAAATCATGCACACAAACAAGAAATCTAGATTAAACTAAGTGTAGTCACAAAGATAAACACTTATCTCAAATCCACCCAATATCAATCCCTACGTTGAGGTTTAGAGGTAGGAGACAACCTAAATAGTAAAAATGGAGTTTTAGTGGGCTATTTCACCATTTTTTCAACTTGGCATTTTCGGGAATTTGACATCTCAAGCGCCATTACAAAAATTTTTCAGATTTCGATTTTCTGTGGAAATATGTTGCGTACCTCATTGCGTCAACCATAACTAACTTAATAAAAAACTTATATTCATAATTAAATAATTTTGTAACATAAAACTTTCACAAATAACACAAAACTCATATTTATATATAAAATCCACACTATTACAAACTGACAGTTTTCAAGCCAACAATTCTAATTCAGTGTTCATAGAAAACCAAACATCTTAACACTGAAAACTAAGTATTAAAATACTCAACAACTGATACAAATAAAGTCCAATAATGAAATTAAATGCAATTCAACATAACACCATAACATAAGTAAGCAATACTAAATACTAATTCCATGCATAAATTAAGTTTAAACATCTTCTTTGCTCTCGTCCTCTTGAATGTTTCCCATGGATTGGTAGTGCACGTACAAGTTGTAAAAAGGTCGGTAAGGAAATTTGTTCCTTCAAATCTTCCTTGATCCAAGCATGTTTCTTGAACATACGCAATAAACCATCTTTAATATATCTAGTGTGTTTGATCCCGACTTTCTATATAAAAGTAAAATGCGATGTATGCAATTATAGATTAATTTCCTTAATATTATTCTTAATTTGCAACAAAGCCAAAAAATTGATCCAAAGCAAAAGCTAGATAACCACTATGAAACAAATAAGAATATAATTATAATATTTAAATTTGAGATACTACACAAGTATATGTATCGTTATCAGGTAATATAAGACTTTTAGATTAAGCCCTGAATATCGATCCCACAGGGAAAATTGTTATATGCTTTTTAGGAATTTAGAAATTTTATATGAAAAAAATATACTTAGCAAAATAATCTTATTTAAACTTAAGATGCTAAAATAGAAATGCAAATTCTATTCTTTCTGTAATTTTTTTAGTTTATGAAAAAAAAGTAAGCAACTAATTAACTTAACTAAGTACTTGCAAGATGAAGGTGGTATAAATAAAAAAATATTTTTCCTTATCATGAATCAGCAATAAATAGAGAAATTCTATTGGGGAAGTATTCCAAATGTGTTATGCCAAATAAGGGCAATAATATTCCTTAACCTTACTAGAGATGTTATAAAGAACATTGGCTAATCTATAGTTTGAATAGTTTTGAAGAATGACTAGGAAGGGATGATACTAGCTCTGGCTTTAGAGTTCCCTCTTCTCCCTCCACTTGGGGACTAACATCTCATATCAAAACCTAAACAATAAATCAAATTAAGGGCTTTAGTCTATCACTCTAAACTCCTCTAATTCTACACCCTTGAAAAGTTGATTTTCCTATTTATTTGCACTCAACCCCATGAACTACATTTTCATTCTAAAATCAATATGTGATTCTAACCATTTGTTGAATGAGACAATACCATCTCAGATCTTACATGTTCTCACAATAGGTATTAACATCTTAATTGGTCAAATTAAGAAATGAAGTGCAAGGTTTATATCATCACAACTTCTTCCAGTAATGAAGCCTGATATTTCACACAACATCCTTTTAACACTTAATCACTTATCATTTTAAGTACAAAATAAAGAAAACTATTCAGAAGCCATGGAGAAAACACAACCACACATGAGTTTAAAAGTAGGAATCATGCACACAAACAATAAATCTAAATTAAAACTAAGTGTAGTTACAAAGATAAACACTTATCTCAAATCTTCTCCATCAAATGTATTGAATTTCATTTTAATTCTCTTCCTTCAATCACAACACAAACTAAACACTAGAAATAAAAAGAAAAGTAAAGTGGTTGGCGGCGGCGGCGACGATGGGCTGCAGCAACGATGATGGGCGGATGCGGCGGATACTTAGATGATGATGATGGCTGTAAATTTAATGGGTGGCTGGCCTCTTCTCTTAGAAAATCTAAGTCTTTTCTTATAAAAATCCAAGGGATGCATTGATGTCTCTTCAAAAAGGTGTCTCCATTCAATGAATCTTCTAGAAGTTGTCTCCTCAAAAGCCAATTAAATGAATTTTTGTGTTTATGGGCTATTTCCTACGTTCTTACCAAGGGTTGCTTCAAACCCCTCTTCAAAAATCTGTTCAAATTAAATAATTCATCTCATAACTACTTCTGGAGCTAAGACACGAAACCTTTGGCGCTTAGGCGCTCCAATTCATTTTTGCTCCAAATTTGACCCTTTTTCACTCCTTTTAGTATTTTTCATCCATCTGATTGTACCTAAAATAAAAACACTCAAATACCTTTCATTAAAGCATAATATCTCAAAAATAGGTATAAAAATGTGTATATAAACACTTGATATTTTAGGTGTATCAAAATCCACCAAACTTAAGATGTTACTTGTAAGTGACCTTTCAATCTTTAAAAGCTAACATAAGTAGATGATGTAAATGAGTTTCTTTAAGAGTTAATCAAATGTTGATGTAGAAATATAGTAGTCTAATTTAGAAAAAATATTAGTAAATAAGACCAACTTAAAGTTTAGAAATTTTTAAAGTTAAGAAATATGAAAATATCAGTTTCTATCTAATTCAGAAATGTTGTATGTTCCCCAAAAACATATTTTAGGTATTTTATTTTCTCTACTTAAAAATTTTTATTGAGCCTGATTTTACTTACTATATTATATACTTAAGCTTAAGAGTTTCTCAATTCTTATACTTTAAAAAGATCAGACGTGGAACCAATTTTTAATTAGGCACTAATCCTCAAGCTTCTCCTCCCTGTTCCATTTTTCCTTTTTTTCTTTTTTTTCTCTTTTTCTTTTCTTTTCTCTTTTCTTCTTCTTTTTTTAGGCAATGATTACTATATTTGGATAGGCCTTTAATGATTTTGAATCTCACTCTTCCTTTCCTAAAGCAAAGAGTTGATATTTTTCTTTCACTTAAAAACATAATAATAGTTTTGAAAATTAATTTCAATAAAAGAAAATTAAGTTTTGAAAATAAAAGTTCAAAATTTCTAAATTTTTCAAAAATATAGTTTTTCCTACCAAAGATAGTTACACGATATTTAACATTTTCCACATTAAAAATTTTTAACTTTAAGTTTTTCTTCATTACTATAAATTTTAACTAAACCCTCTTACTCATTTCTAAAATAAAAAATTTTACTTCATATACATAATCATTTTTCAAATAAAAATCAAATTTATTTGAATATATTTGAGAACAAATAAACTTTCATATTCTTTTTAGAAAAATTTTTAATCCCTCCCCAAACTTAAATTTTTAATAGAAATAAAACAATTTAGCATCATATATAAATAAGCAGGAATGAAAACTAATTATAACATGCTTGAAAGAATTTTCATATCCTAAATATGCAAGTACAAAAATTTAAAACGAGAGTAAAAATTTTAAATTGATCAAATTTTAATTTTCTTAATATATAGAGATTCATCTGACGTCTATACAGTGGAGTATAACATAAAAGCAAACAAACACACTAAAAACATACATGACTGCAACATAAAGAAAAATAGATGGTATTAAATTGAAGATTTAAACATGTAGCTTTAAGTATCAATTTAGCTAAATTCTAAACCTTCCTAAGATTCTAGAATTAAGTTCAACACAGACTAACTAGATACATTCACAATTACTACCACTAAACATAATAACTACTCACAAAACATAGATACATCATAGTAGGTGTGCGGAACAAAACATAACAGCCTCAATAATAACAACTGAGGATAAAACACCAAGTAAAAAATAACAGCACTAACAACAGTTCATAACAACACATGAACACAAAACATCAAACAGAACTAAAGATCCAAACTAATCATCACCCTCTTCTTCATCACTATTGTCACTACGCCAAATAGTTGTAGACTCATATTGTGGATATCTTGGGTACTGAGGAAATACAACATCGCAGTTACCTCTCATAAGGTTTTCAATAGCTAAGTTGAATTCACCATCATATCACTACGTCTCTTCATATATCCATCCATATGCTCAGCAAAATGTTCTAAGTTTGATACCTTTTCACTGGTATAAATGACATTATTTAAAATCCTCTTTAATAATAGTGATTGAGAATCAGATCTAGAAGTCTGAGCTCGTGATATAGAAGCATGTGAAGTAGAGGCTCGTGACGTCAAAGCAGCAGACCTACTAAAGAATCCACCCCTCTATCCAAAAATAGAATGATGTGAATGAGACTGCACATTCACACTGGTAATGGGCTTTAGTGGCTATAACATCTCCTCCCAGGTGTCAAATCGAACTCCAGCATGCTCACATAAAGAAAAGATCAAGGATGTGAATCCCAAACCTGCAGTAGTACTAGCGACAACTGAATTGGTAATAACTCCATGAATCAGAGCTCCAATATCAATAGGCTTGAACTACTGAATGTAATAGTTCAAGGTTGCTCGATCTCGAGTCACTTCACTCAAATGTTTTGTAGGTAGCATACGAGTAGAAATAAAATAATGCCATGCCTTTGCAGTGGCATCTAACTTTGAAGTAGAAAATTTTACTCTTCTGTCATTTCTGATATTCCATAACCCTCTCTCAATAGTTAAAGATGAAATAACCTCATCAAACTCCTCCTTAGTAGGACTATAGTTTGTGTAAAAACACCAAGTACTCAGGGGCAATTGATAAAACTAATTAATTACCTCAAGATAAAATGGTACCGTCTTCCCCCTCACAATGACTCCTTCATCAGCTTCAGGGAGATTTGCATAGAACTCCCATACAACAGAAATCATTGCGACAAAAGAAAAATAACAAAACTGCGCCCACTAGCGGCGAACAATCAAATCTTCCATAGCTCCTCCCAAAATTTTGAAACAGCACTCAGGAATAAATTTTCTTGACTGCAATGCATCACTGTATCGATCTTGAGCTCTCGAACTAACAAACTTGTTTGAATCAAATGGAGCCTTCCCCTTGCTCATCTTCATTCTTGGTGCCATTTCTAAAAAAATGTATAAAATTAAAAATAAATTCCACATTCAACTCCAAATTACTAAACTAAACTCTTAAAAGCTTAAACTAACAAATCCATGCCTTTTCCGCCAATGTTTCTCAAAATTTTCACCATGAATAGTGATTTTCAGGGAGCTCATGAATGTGCTATAAATACATGGTGAAAATAAAAAATTTTTGCATAGAAGTGAAGCTCTTACCTCAAGGATCACAAATCTAGCAATTTTTTTCCTCAAATCTCCAAGAAATCTTCAAATATGGTGTGCCCTAGCCTCAAAATCGCGAAAACCCGAGGAAGAAAGTGACGACAAGGTGTGTTAATGGAGTTTTTCGGACAGATTTCACTTAAAATTGTTTGCGACATGTCTAGCCTAAGTCAAACAACCCTAAATGGCCTCAAAACACTTTAAATACTATTTCCTTCCCTCTTAACTCTTCTTGTACTCAAGACTCACCAATCTTAACTAATTCGATTCAACACACAATAACATAACATTTCACACAAACAAAACACTTATATTAATTCATAAACAATTACAAACACTTTGTCGGCATTATTTTTTTGGTATGGGGTTTGCCCATAAGAAGCTGTCGGTCATCAGAATTGAAATCCCGTTGCCCGCTTCGGAAGGACATTAAAAAATTTTAGTTTTGAAAAAGATGAAGTTAAACTGACTCCATAATTTTCATAGTTTAGATGAAGGAGC